>BHFV01000044.1:42125-55122 GCA_003568905.1 Trebouxiophyceae sp. KSI-1 | reverse complement strand
CACCCCCCCCCCCCCCACCCCTTCTGAAGGCGCTCGGCTCACAAGCTGCTCTCCGGCTCGACTCGAGCCCGTCTGCAGCAGAGCCGATAGCAGGAGCCCAGCCCAGGTCCCACAGCCGCCGAATCAGGCTGCTGTGGGTCAAGGGGGCCGCACCATGGCCACGCGCTGCGACGGGATGGCCTGCAGCTGGCTGCGCAGCAGCTTGCCCAGCCGCTCGGCGTTCTCAGCCAGCCGCTCCTCGACCAGCACCTCCAGGGCAGCCTTGGCCACCTTAGCCGCCACCGGGTTGCCGCCGTACGTGGAGCCGTGCTGCCCGCGGCCGATCGTCAGCATGACCTGTCGGCGGACGCCGGATTTTCTTTAGGCGTGTTGTTGCTTGGGCCTAGGAGCCTTGATTCATTGGGCATGCTGTTGCTTGGTCCTACAAGCCCTGGAGCATTCGGCTTGTCGTTGCTAGGGCCTAGGAGCCCTGGAACGCAGCCCTGGCCAATGGTGGCGTCATAAAAGTTGCTGCCTATGCGGCTGCGCGGCAAGACTCCCTGCCTGCCTCCGCCAGCCGCGAGTCGCGGTGGCTTTCGGCGCCGCTCTCGCCTTGTCTGTCCCGCACTTTTGCCCCTTCCAGACCCGCAGCCGCTGGGGTACTGGCAGAGAGCCAAAGGAGGCGCCCGAAGGCTGCTGAGGCTCGATCTCGACTCACCGAGCAGTCGAGACGTTTCTTTCCCTGCTGTGCGGAGAAACGCCGGCATGGCGGCCCTGGAGGGAGCGAGCCATGCTGGGAAACAGCCCTTCCCCTCGCCAGGCCCCTCTTACACGCAAATGCAGCGGGCCGCGAAATTGGGAGGAAAGGGGGGCCCCGCCTCGTCGTCGGCCAGCACGGCGGAGACCGGGTAGATGCCGCCCGAGAGCGCCTTGCCCAGCACCAGGATGTCCGGCCGCACGCCCTCGTGGTCGCAGGCGAGCATGCGCCCCGTGCGGCACAGCCCCGTCTGCACCTCGTCCGCGATCAGCAGCGCCCGGTGCTTCTGCAGCAGCGCCTTGGCGCCCGCCAGGTAGCCGGCGTCCGGCACGACCACGCCGGCCTCGCCCTGCGCGCGGGAGTTACGGCGGCGGCAGTTACAGCTCCCAGTGGTGGGAGGCAGAGGGGCGGTGGCAGCGAGCGAGAACAGAGGCGGAGCGCTTTTGGAATACAGAGCCGGCGTTGGCTCTGCCAGACTGCAGCAATCCCATTGCATGCCTCCATGCAGCCACCCACTGGGCAGCGGAGGGCCTCTGCCATGCCCAAGTGTAAACCCCACACAGCAGCCGTGGGCGGTCACAGAGCAGTTGCTCCAGGCAGCCACCCAGCAGCAGCAACAGTGTAGCCGAAAGCCTCTGTCAGGTCCCAGAGGGGCCGCGCCTGGATCGGCTCCACCATGAAGGCGACGATGTTGGGGTCGGCTTCCAGCTTGGCTTCCAGCGCCGCCAGGTCGTTGTAGGGGATTGTTTCGAAGCCGGGCACAAAGGGGCCGAACCCGCCGTAGCTCTCCGGGTCTGCGGCCGGCCGACAGAATCGGGCCCTGGGTGCCGCGGCGGGAGCAGCAAAGGGGGGGTGTGATTGGCAGAGGTGCGCGTATTAGAATGAGCTAAGCATCGCTGACTGGCAGAGCGGCATGGGCAGCAGCAAGGGAGGGAAACAGCACGGTCCAATCCGCCTCTGGGTGACACAAAAGGGCAAGCTAGGCGACGGAGCGGCGCATGGTCGGGCAGACTCGCCTGTGGAGGAGGAGACGGCAGCGATGGTGCGGCCCCAAAAGTTGTTCTCCGCAAACAGCACCTTGGCCTGGTTCTTGGGCACGCCCTTCACGTCGTAGCCCCAGCGCCTGCAGCCGGCAGCTGTGACCCTTCTCAGCCTCCCTCCTGGTGCGCTGGTCAGCATAAAATCCAGCTATGTCGGCACCCAGCCAGCCTGCCTGTCCGCCAGGACCAGCCAAGCAGGGAAAAGTGGGAAGGGATGAGCGCCTGGCGAGCTTGACGGCGGTCTCGCCGCCCTCCACGCCCGTGTTCATCGGCAGCACCTTGTCAAAGCCGAAGAGCGTCGTGATGTACTCCTCGTACTCGCCCAGCACATCGTTGTAAAAGGCGCGCGAGGTGAGGGACAGCCGCGGGACCTGGTCGATCAGCGCCTGCACGATCTGCAAGCAAGCCGGCAGGATCGAGCTCTCAGTGTCGCGAAGACGCTGCCAGGAGGCCTTCGAATGGATGGAGTCTCAGTCGGCTCGCCTTGGGGTGGCAGTGGCCCTGGTTGACGGCCGAGTAGGCGGAGAGGAAGTCATAGTACTGCTTGCCCTCAACGTCCCACACGTGCACGCCGGCGCCACGCTGCAGCACGACCGGTAGCGGCGCGTAGTTGTGCGCGCCATACGTGTCCTCCCGCTCGATGTACTGCACGACGTTCCAGTCGTAAGAAACAGGCGCCATGCAAGTCAGCAAGCACACGTGCAGTGTCCGCATCACAGGGGGCCACGGCACTTTCCACGCCGTGTCTCAAGCGTGCAACGGTGTCGGCAGCACCGAAATCGCTCGCCGCGAAAGCTCACGGTGTCGGAAAAAACGGCGGCATGCGTCGACTGCCCAGCACGAGCCTGGGCGATCGGTGCTGCGCTGCTGCAAGAACAAACCTGCTGCTGCAGGTCAGAGGACGCCTCCGCCGGCTCCGCAAAGCCGCGGCTCTGCTGCACTATCGATGCCAGCTGCCGCAGCGGCTGGCGCCCGCCGCGCGCCGCATGCGAGAGCATTGCGCCTGCCTTTCTCCCTGGCAATCAGCCGGCGCTGTTATCGTCGAGCAAATGTGGGTGCTTTTCCAGCCTAGAGAGTCCAGCTCAGACGCAAGGCCTAGCCGCTTCCGAAATCTGGCCCCTGCTTTCCACTTTCTCCTCTCTCGATTTCACAAGAAGCGAGAATGCAGTCGCTCGCTCAATCCCGCACCGCGACTCTCGCCCGCCTGGCGACCCATGCCGGAAGCGCCCGCCCGGCCCTCGCTCTGGCGCCCGGCCGCCGCAGCGTGGCCACGCGGGCGCTGATGCCGCTGATGGCCGACATCGCACCGCAGGCGCGCTAGCTTGACCGCAACCAGCTCTCAAATGGCAAGGCCTTCACATGTGCCTCTGTAACATGGGATCGCTGTGCTGGCCGCAGGTGGCGACGTCAGCATCGCAGGTGGCCGGCCAGGCTGCCACTCTGGCTCCGGGATCCGTGGACGCGCCCGTCTGGGTTCTTCCCGTCGCGTGCGAGCCTGCCAGAGCCATGCAGCACTGTCTGCTGACCGCCATCACCGCCCACCTTTCGAAGCTCTTGGCCACTCGCAGGGCGCTGGTGGTCGCCGTCGTGGGCGGCGCCTCTGCCATCCTGCTCAAGCCGGGCGCGGACGCCGCTGAGAAGATCTTTGAGCGCGATGCCCGCACGCGGCCCAACCTGAACAAGCGGGCCAAGGCTAACATGCGGGCGCAGCAGACCATCCGCGGCCGGAAATGAGGCGGCCACAGGCCGACAGCACAGCCAGGACCGGAGAGTGTGTGAGCGAGCACAAAAACTTGCCTGGGACAGGAATTGCAAAACAAGCAACAAGAGGCTGGAGGTCTCAGCCGGCGAGCGGGTTGGCATGAATTGTTATGTTGTTGATCTTGACCTCCTTGGTTGGCCGGTCGCTGCCGTCTGCAAAGAATGCGGTGCCAAGTTGTCATCGCCGGTCCCACTGTGAGCTTTGCGAGAAGGCCGCAGCCGTGTAAGGCACCGCCAAGCCGTGCTCACCTGTAGGTAGCTTCTCCATCCGGTCCAAGATGCTCATGCCGTCGATCACGTGCCCGAAAATTGTGTATTTGCCTGCAAGGCGGAGGTGTTATCCAGGTGGCCAGCGAATGAGCATGCCAGGTGCAGGCTTTAGGCGGGAGGAAGGCTTGCCGTTCAGCGAGGGCTGGGCCTTGAACGTGATGAAAAATTGGCTGCAAGCGAGGGAAGGGGCTCAGTAAGGCACTCTCGTCGGCGGGTCTTGAAGAGTTTCACGCGGAGCATTGTCCAGACCTTCCGTTCGTGTTGGGCCCACTGTTGGCCATGCTCACGATCCCCCGCCGGTTGTGCTTTAGCGCATCGCTGAATTCGTCTGGGAACTTGCCGCTTGCCGTCTTGAAGATGCTCTTTCCGCCTTTCCCCGTGCCTGCATCCATGAATTCAGCTCCTCAGGAGCCCGGCTCTCGTGTCAGAGGCTGGCAGTGCTCTCAGACCTCGCAGCAGGGAGCAGGCACCTGTTGGGTCACCGCCCTGCACCATGAAGCCCGGTATGAGCCGGTGGAACACCGTGCCATCGTACGCTCCGCTGGCCGACAGCGCCAGAAAGTTCTCGCACGTCTTTGGCGCCTGCAGCTCAGCGCGTGCGAGCCGTTCAAGGCCGTGCAACTCTGCATGTCGGTCGACCATCGTGAGTCGTGGGCAATATCCGCTCACCTCTTCGCAGAAGAGCTCGAGCTTGATGTCACCCAGCGTCGTATGCAGCGTAAGCGCCTGCGCACGGCAACTGATGAGCCCAGACCCAAAGCAGACATCTCGATGCCCCAGCGACCAGCTTGAAAGCAGGAGGCTCGCAGTAGCAGGAGGCTCACCATGTAGCAGGAAAGGTGCGCAGCTGTGCTAAAATCGGTGGGCAAGCGGAGGGCAAGCGGGCCCTAAGACGCAACGGCGGCCAGCGGCGGCGCCTTCATGCGCATTCTTCCTCACGAGCCGCGATGGCCAACCGAGGCGCAGGCTGCCGGCGCGGAGTGCTGCTCGCTCTGACGCTATGCGCCGCAGCTCTCGCCGCGGTCGCCCTGCTGTCTGGTGCCGGTCTCGTTCGAGCTGTACACCGCGCAGCTCCCGGCAGGAGTGTGCACGTTGTTGAGCACACTTCTTTCTCGCTCAGGGTCACGCCAGCACCGCGACGTTCTTCCGGCCTGCGCGAAACCACCGCGCAAGCTTCCCGCCGCCCACGTCTCGGAGGCTTTCTTGGCTTGGGCACAAGCTAACAAGCACCTGAGGCTGCAGGCTTGCCAAGGAGCACGCGGATGCTGACGGCCTTGTCGTCTGGACGCTGGCCAACCTCAGGCGGCGCCTTGTCACCTTCCTGCGCCTGTCAGAAGACTCCCTTGCCGATTCTCCTCCCTGAGACCTTGAACGGCCTCCTACAGCTGGCTGGAGTTTGTCCTCAACTGGCACTCACACGCTCGCCGCGTCGGCATCTCCAGCTTCTTCATCGCTTGCCTGAACGATCAGCTGCTAGCAGAGCTCCTAGTCCGCGGCATCCCTGCGCTGCGCTTGCCCTCCCGTCTGGGAGCTGACGACATCGTCTGGGGAAGTGATGTCTTCAAGGAACGCGTAAGCATTGGCTCCCGCACACCCCTCACCTGCTGACTGCTACATGCAAGTACCGATGCATTCGGACATGTGACAGGGGCGCCAGAAGATTCGATTCATTGAGGCAATGCTCGAGGCTGGACTGCAGCCGCTGTTCGCTGATCTGGACGTCGTGTGGCTGGCAAATCCGGTGCCCTTTGTCCGGCGCCTTCCAGCGGCAGACATCCTCATCTCCCTGGACCTGCTTGCCCCCAATCAATTTGATGGCGGCCTGGAGCGCTGCCCGGACGTGCTGGCTACCACTCTGCTGGGCATGATGAACGTGGGCATCCACCTCATGCGGCCAGGCGCCCTGCCAGCCGTGCAGGCACGCTCTTGTTGTCATGCTTTGTTCTTTCCTGCAGCAGTGAATGGCGCCTGGCCGGGCCTGACAGGCCCCTGTTCGCTGCGTGCAGGCATGGGCAGACGTCATGGAGGGGGGCACGCACATGGAGCAAGTGGCGTTCAATCTGGCGGTGCAGGACGGCATGCGCAACGCCGCCTTGCCTGGCGAGCGAGAGACGCCCTTGTGCAGGTTGCTCTCGTGCCACGAGCGCCATGCCTTGCAGCGCTTCCTGCAGCCAGGCGGCGCCAAAGCAAGGCGGCAGCCAGCCCTCGCAGCCTGCCTGCCATCCCGGCCGTGTCTGAGCCCCGCGTTTGGCAGGGCACTGGACGGGCGGGTGGTCGTCGGCCTGCTGCCGCCTTCCCACTTTGTGAACGGTCACCTGTTCTTCACACAGCATCTGCTCGAGTGGCCAGAGTCAGCGGGCCTCACCCCGGTCGCAATGCACGCCACATTTGTGACCGGCAGGCAGGCAAAGCGCCACTTCCTGCGCGAGCACGGGCTGTGGCAGGTGCCCTCCCTCTCCCCTGATCTGCCAAGGCATGGCTCCTTTGCAGGCTTGATTGCTCGTGACTGCTGCTCTGCCGGCAGGCGGACCCGCCGGAGAGGTTCCATCCCACGGGTGGCTTCCTCACGTTTGACATCAGCATCAGTCCAGAGATGCTGACAGCAGCCGGGCCGCCGGAGCCGTCCCGCATCCTCACTGCGGAGGACGCTCGGGGGCACATCGCTCTCATGAACCACCAGCTGTCTGCTGTGCGCCCATGCGTCTGCCGCAGCTCGGCTCTTGCTCGTCCGAAGGCCCCTTTTGCAGCTTGAGAGCATGCACCGGTGCCCTGCAGTTGGGAGCTGCCATGCAGCTGTCACAGCTGCTGGGCCGCCAGCTGATTGTGCCGCAGTTGTGGTGCGGCTTGGACAGCAGCTTCATGGACCACGATGGCAGGTGGCCGGGCACACGCCCCTACCCCTTGCCTTTCCCCTGCCCGCTCGGGCACGCCGTGCGGCTGGACAGGTACTGCCTCCTCCACACAGCACCTGCTTTCTTCAGACCGCTTCCTGAGTCCAGCGGCAAACGATGATTTTACGAGACGCAGCAAGCTCACATGGACAGCATTTCTGTCGCTGCTGCAGGTGGCTGGCCGAAGCTGCAGAAGGCCGGCTGCCCATGTTTCACGAAGCTGCTCTTTTGGAGCATCCACTCATGTTCAGCAAGTCCAGGCTGGAGGTGGCTGCTGCGACCTCTGCCACAAATGGCCGGCAGGCCAAGCAGAGGACATGGCAGACCCATGCGCACATGCGGGCGGTGCCCTGCACCCATCTTGTGCCAGGAGCACCAGCCAGCGGGTGCCGTTTGGAGGTGCACGGGAGGCTGGGCGGCCAGCAGCTGCAGGCGCTTCTCCAGGTGCGGGCCACCTGTTTCCAGGAAGCCAGTTTGCAGGCCGGTCTGATGTCTCAGGGAAGCGCTCGAGTGCAGGACTATAATGGGGTGGACATCCTTCACTTTAGCGATATCATAGCAGTCTGGGAAGAGCGCTCTCAGGAGCGGAGGGTGGCGTTTGCGAACGCGACCAAGGAGCTGCTGGAGCCGTGGTGCTGCGCGCAGGGCAACCGGCGCCTGCCTCTCAGCTTCTAGTGGGGCTGCGCAAAAACAGGTGTATTGGCGTGTTATGTTGAGTGCATCCGTGACTGGAATGCTTCGTTGCTTCTCGCCATAGTGTGAACGCCCAGCCATGCACGTGACAGTGCTGCCAGTTTTGCTTTCTGTATCTGCTTTCTGTATCTGTAAGTTTGAGGGCTTTTGGCGCCAACGAACTGACGGTCTAAGCGACTCTCCTCGTCAGCGCGTCTCAGCGGCGATCAGGCTCGTCTCGGTGACCATCACGATTCCGCAGTGGCTTGCAGCCCGCCTATCGGCCGCCGCCGATCAAGCTGACGCCCGTCTGCCGCTGCCCGCTTCCTTGGGTGCAATGCTCTCGCCCACTCTCAGCAGACGGGCAGTCTGGGCAGCGGCGGTGGCGTTCGTGGCGCTGCTGCTGACAGGCGTGCTGATTGCTGGGCAAGCGCGCGTGGAGGACTGCCAGTCGCCGAGCGGCGGCAGACGCAAAACGCTCGCCTCGGTTCAGCTGCAGCTTAGGAGGAGGGCATCATCCTCTCTCGCCCAGGCACCGGCAATCGACCGCTCCAGGCAGCTTCCTACTCCTTGGCCCGGTTCCTTTTCGTATAGAAGCAGAATTCTCAGCAAGACCAGCATTAATCGCAGGACTGCCAAGGACTTTGCAGCCAAGGATGGGCTGGTCGTTTGGACGCTCGCAAACCATAGGCACGTCTTTGCCCCTGCCCCATGTTCCTTTACGGTACTCATCACCTGCCAGGGTGCCCAATCGGCGCCATCTCTTGCACTGCAGCTGGCTGGAGTTTGTGCTGAATTTTGTGGCACACGCCAAGCGAGCGCATGTGGAGAACTATTTCATCGGCTGCCTGGACGACCGGCTGCTGGCGGAGCTGCAAGCGAGGGGCATCAATGCGGTGGGCATTGGCGGCAGCATCGGCCCACAGGAGCTGGTGTGGGGCACGGACCGCTTCAAAGAGCGGGTGAGCCGAGCATCGAGTAGAAAGCGTAAGAGGCACGTGGTTTTCTGAGGAGAGAAGCAAGCTCACTACTGGGAGACGTCAGGCCTGAGGGGCAACAGGCAGCTCATGCCCGCCCAGCCGGCCGCAGGGCAAGCTGAAGATCCGCTCCACCATCGCCATGCTGGAGGCCGGCATGCAGCCGCTGTTTCTGGACCTCGACTCGGTGCTGCTGGCCGATCCGTGGCCGCTGCTGCGGTCGCTGCCGGAGGCTGACCTGCTGATCTCCAGCGACCAGATGCACCCCGGAGAGGTGGTGCGGGGGCTGGAGCCGTGCCCGGTGCCGGGCATGCAGGGCTACCACATGGGCTTCATGAACGTGGGCATGGCGGCCTGGCGGCCCGGCGCGCTGCCGCTGCTGCAGGTGCGGCTGGGCGATGCGTCTGCCTCACGCATGTGCTGCCCTTCAAGTCATGTCGCACAGTGCGAGTCTGTCATGCTTGCCGGCATGCGAATCTCATTCTGCCGGCCTGTCGGCAGGAGTGGGAGCGCACCATGAACGGCAGCGAGCGCCAGGAGCAGCAGGTCTTGAACGACCTCATTTCTGCCGGCCTGCGCAGTGCCGCAGTGCCCGGCCGCTACAGCCCCTACTGCAGGCGAGCGCTCTCACTTTGCGTGCAGTCTGACAGCTCGCCAGGCAGCCTGGCAGCACCACATCGTCGGAGTGCGAGCATCGCCTTCCAGCGATGCCCCTGATTCGACTCGCAGAGCACTTGACGACCGCATCACTGTCGGCCTCTTCCACCCCACCGTCTTTGCCAACGGCCACGTCTTCTTCCGCCAGGACCTGCCGCAGTGGCCCCACGTGGCGCTGCCGCCGCTGGCCGCCCATGCCAATTTCATCATCGGCCGGGCTGCCAAGCGGCATTACCTGCGCGAGCAGGGCTTGTGGCTGGTGCCTTCCCAGGCTGCTGCAAGCCAGATGATGCGCATTATGGCTGCAGGCCACTGGAAAAAGCAATGCTAGAGCATATCAAGCTGTATGTTGGAGGATACCTTTCTCGAGACGCTCTGTCTCTGCTGTGCGATCAGCTCGCATGATGGTTGTGGCCGCTCCCAGGCCGACCCGCCGGAGCGCTTCACCCCCGCCGGTGGCTTCCTGAGCTTCACGCTGTGGCTGCCGCTGGAGTTGCTGCTGGCGGCCGCGCTGCCAAAGGGGGCCAGCCAGCTCGCGCCGGCGCAGCTGCAGGGGCATGTGACGCTGCTGGAGCACCAGCTGGCTCAGGCACACCCCCATTCTTGCACCCCGGAAATAGCACAGCTGCATGCTTTACCTTCTCCGCCTTCCAAATACAATCGCCATGGCCGCACCCAGCTTTCTGCTTCCTGCCTTTGCGGCGACAGAGCCCGCCTCGTGTGCCACAGGTGCGGGCCGCCGCGCGGCTAGCACTTGCGCTGGGCCGGGAGCTGGTCCTGCCACAGCTGTGGTGCGGCCCCAGCGTGCTCTGGCAGCAGCGAGTCAGCGCCCCGCCGGGCGCCACCCACGACCAGCCGCTGCCCTGCCCGCTGGGCACTGTGGTCGACATCAGCCGGTGTGTCTCCCTGCTTCACAGTGACCCGCATGGTGACGGGTTCTGTTTGTGCGGTGCAGTGAGTGCAAACAGGCTGCGCTGAGAGTGCAGCAGCAGGGCTTTCTGCGTCCCGATTTCAGATTTGTAGGGTGCGACCTAGGAGGCTGCCCAAATGGACATGCAAAGGGGGGCAGAATCGGGGCGGCTCAGCAATGTGACTGCCTGGCATTGATGCTTTGCAAGTGCTGAGGCTGACGGTGGCCTGCGCAGGTGGCTGCACCAGGCCGAGGCTGGCGTGTTGCCAGCCTTTCATGAGCACGCGCTTCTGTTACATCCGCTCATGCAGCGCCGTCCCATGGCAAGCCTCGCGCCAGCCACTGAGGGGGCTGCGGTCGCGCCGCTGCCAAGCGGCTTGCATCTGCAAGGCTGCCAGGTTGTCAGCGGCGGCTGCGCGCTGGCGATGCCGAGCAATCAGACACTGGACGCTCTGACGCTCAGCCTCAAGGTGCTGATCGCAAGCCGCTCTGCCAGGCAAGCAGCGAGCACCTTTTTCCAGTGTGGGAGGTACTGTGTGGCGTGCAGGGTCTGGCGGACGTGGCGGTGGTGGAGGTTCAGGACTTGGCCGCCATCCTGGCCGAGCCGCAGCCGCAGGAGGCAGCCGCCTTTAGCCCCGCGCTGGTCGGACTGACGCTCGGCGTCTGCTGCGCGGCCAACCAGACGAGGCTGCCAGTCAGTTTTTGAGTGTGCCTCAGTGCCCTGACGATCGTATGAGACGCCAGACGCGCCAGACGTGAGTAACGCTCTCAAATAACTAGGGCAGCCGAACGAAAATTTCCGTTCACAGCCTCGTTTGCCGTCGTTCACAGCCGAGTTGAAGCTCTATCGGACATTCCATCTGCCACGGGTCCTCGCGCCTGGACGCACCCCCTCCGCGTGACGCAGAATGGCAAATGCTGCTCACGAGCCGCTGCTCCAGGCCAACGGCGCTCCGGCTGGGCTCGCCGCACCAGATAGCCACGCCCTTCACCATGCAGGCAGGCTAAGTCAGCGGCCGTTCGCCGTCTCGGCAACCGCCGTCCTCGTCGTTCTACTCCTCGTGGTCGGCGCGCTCGTCGAGTTTTCGCCCGCCCTGGCCACCGACGCGCATGTGGTACAGTATTATACATGGTGAGTGGTGAGCCCGTTCCGGAAAGGCTCCCCTTGGCAGCGCGAACTAACGCAAAGCTGGCATGGCCCGGCCGCCCGGATGCTCCTCAGCGTGGCCCTGGTCACTGCTGCAGGTACATGCACGTAGCCATAATGATCTTCGTGGGGTTCGGTGCGCTGATTTCCACAAATGCGAGGCAACACAGATAGCGCCAGTGGTAAGCATGCTTGGAATGGCTGCAGGCTTCCTCATGACCTTCCTGCGCTCATACAGCTACAGCGCAGTCGGCTTCAACTTCGTTCTGAGCGCATTCGTCGTCCTTTTTGCCATTGTGTGCGTCGGTGGCGTACAGCAGCAAGCTTGGAGGGGCAGCAAGAAGGTCTTGCTGGACCTGCCGCTTCTCATTGACGCGAACTTTTGCGCAGGCGCAGCCATGATCAGGTTCCGCCTCGCCTGCCACGACCCGCTCACAGACGCCCACATGCGCTCAGCGTTGATCTTTGGGCTGCAGCTATGGCGCTGTGCTGGGCAAGCTCGCGCCATCACAACTGCTTTGGCTCCTGCTGCTGGAGGTCCCCTTGTACGCCGTTAATGCTGCACTGGCGGCCCACTTTGGTGCTCTGGACGTCGGTGGTTCCATCACCATTCACGCATTTGGGGCCTTCTTCGGCCTGGCCGCTTCCTTGGCGAGCGCTCCCCCCCACCTCGCTGTTGTGCCTCTCACACATGCTTTCGCCAGCGGCTCCTGCTGAAGCGAGCTGCTGCAGGTGCTCTCCAAGAAGGGCTCTGGCAGCGAGCACACCAAGAACGCGGCTTGCTACACGAGCGACATGACGGCCATGATTGGCACACTGTTCCTGTGAGATTTTGCTTCCTTCACTCCTTCTCGGGGAGTACTGCCATCCTGCTTGATTGACTGACGCAAGACTACTCGTCCGCAGCTGGCTGTTCTGGCCGAGCTTCAACGGGGCGCTTGCCTCCAACCCAGGCAGCCCAACGAGCCCGGCCCAGTTCTTCTGCGTGATGAACACCGTGCTTTCCCTGCTGGGCGCCTGCTGCGCGGCCTTTGCTGGCTCTGCAGCCGTCCGTGGCAAGTTTGACATGGTCTGCTCGCTCGCCACCAGGCTCGGGCAGGGAGCCCGCGCCTGACTCACGCCTGGCTCCAGACTCTGCTCATGCCACTTTGGTGCTGCAGGTGCACATTCAGAACGCAACCCTCGCCGGTGGGGTTGCCGTCGGCTCGGCGGCCAACCTGGTACTGACGCCGGCTGGGGCGCTTGCAATCGGCGTTGTTGCGGGGGCCGTCAGCGTGGCTGGCTTTGCCTACCTGCAGCCTGTCCTAGAGCGGACCATCGGCCTGCGGGACACCTGTGGCGTCCACAACCTGCACGGCATCCCTGGCCTGCTGGGCGGCCTGGCTGCAGGTGCGCTTCTCTGCTGACCTGCAATGCACTTGGAAATTCGTCCGTTTCCTGCCTGAACAAGCTGCTGGTGGCGCAGGACTGGCAGCGCTGTCCGAGGCCAACGCAGGTGCCATCACCCGCGCCTCCGGCACAGCGCAGCTGCTCAGCCAGCTGATTGCGCTGGGCATCACGCTGGCTATAGCCATCGGCGGCGGCGCTGTGTGTGGCTTGCTGGTCAAATGTGGCCCGCAGACGCTGGCGGTCGACGAGATGTATGAAGACGAGGGTGAGCGAGCCTCCGGCCTGCACAAGAACTCTCTCACAGCGCAGCGATTGTGCACACAGGGCTGACCAACAACCTGCTGCCGCCGGCTTGCAGAGCTTTGGGAGGGCTGACAGCCAACGGCCAGCAACGACGTGCTGATCGTCGCTGGACTTGTGTGGGTGGGCGGCTGGCTGTCAGGGGGTTGTCGCATAGGATTCTGTAAGGAGGAGGAGGAGGAGGATACACCACCACCCAAGCCAACTTGGCTTAAAACCCGCAGGGGCCGGTGGGGCGTGAGACTCA
>BHFV01000044.1:0-30451 GCA_003568905.1 Trebouxiophyceae sp. KSI-1 | reverse complement strand
GAACGGCACCCGCAGCCGCTCTGGCAGCTCGGCAGCCGACTGGTAATGCGCCGGGAGGCGCAGCCATCCCAGCGGCAGGTGCTCCAGAGGTGCCAGTGATGGCAGCTGCTGCTGGTCCTGGAAGGACAGCTCCAGGGCGCTCAGCGCACTCAAAGCCCGCAGCTGCTCGAGCGCTTCTTTTGTGATGCTATGATTCCTCGCCATGCAGAGCTGCCGCAGGGCTGTGAGATTCGCAAGCCAGTATCCGCCAGTGTTTGAAAAAGCCAGTCCGCTGCTGCAAATCTCCAGCCGGGTCAGCTTGCCCAAGCCTGCAGCCAGGCAGCGCTCCTGTCAGGCATGCGACTGATTGTGCTGTTTGTATGCCATGCCATCGCATCAGCAAGGCTCACCAGCCAGGTAGTACAGCTGCCCATCCTCCTGCAGCAGGCTCCCGCAGAGCATGAGTCTGCGCAGCTCTGTGAGGCGCAGAAAGTAGCTTGGCGTGTCACTCAGGCCGGCATGCTTCAAGTGCAGCTTTGTCAAGCGAGAAAGGGCGCGACGACTGAAGGTGCCCAGCTTCTCGCCGCTGCACAGGAGAAGGAGAAGCTCAGCACTTTGGAGCCACTTGGACAGCAGCAAATCAAAGAATGTCATTTCTTTAGGCAGGCGGCTCACTTGCAGCCAGACAAACTGAGCTGCTGCAGGCTGGGCAGCCCCGACAGGGCTTCGCCCAGGGAAAGCACGTCGGCGCCGCCTTGCAGTCCATTGCTGTTATTAATTTGGCTGAGGCGCAGATGTGCAAGCCGCCGCAGTCGCGAGAGCTGCGCGACACCTGCACAACTGTAGCCGCCGCCTCCCAGCATGAGGCTTGTCAGCTGCGTGAGCGCACACAGCTGCATGATGCCTGCAGGGGAGAGGCAGTGAGCTTTGTCCTCAAACTCGTGCTTTGCAGCCACCTTGACCCGCCGACGGCGCTGAGGGCAAGTGGGCAGCCCACCATCATCAGAAATACGGCCACTCGTTATGTGGAGCACATCCAAGCTGGTGAAGGCGCCCAGCTGGATGCAAGCGTCAATGGTGTCTGGTGGACTAAAAGACGAGTGCAGAGAAAGAAACGTGAGCATCCTGCACGCTCGCCAGACACTCTCAGCCGTTTTGGCAGCAGCAGCAGAGACTTGGCGCGCTCCCTTTTCAATTACGAGCATGTCGCAAGAGGAGCGCAGCACATTGCTGCTCACCCGGTGTTGAGAGGCGGCAGTGCCTGCGCCCCCCACAAATCTCCGGAAACGCACGGGAGCTCGACCCTGACCAGCGTGTCCGCCCGCTGAGCCACAGCACGATGTATAACGGCCCAATGAAGCTTCTTGCCGCTCATCCCACTCATTGCCAGGCACTGCAGGGAGCTGCAGTGAGCCGCCACGTCGGGGATGGCCTCTGCAGTCTCGGAATAGCGGATGTGCAACTCTGTAAGTAAACCCAGCGCGGGCAGCCACTGCAGCAGGACGACCACTAGTCAGACAGAACACGGTTCTGCTTGCTGCAGGATGCACTCGGACGCCAGCTTGTTGCGGTGCCAACCTGATCAGTGAGGCAGCCTCGCCGGAGAGAAATTCCACGAAGGCTGCGCAGGTGCAGCAATTGCGGGAGCAGTGGGCCCAGGCTCTCAGAAATTTCCCGTGGCCGGAGATGATCCAGGTCCAGCACGACCAGGTTGGGGAACTTGGCTGCCAGGTCGTCCGGCAGCTCGTCTGGGCGCAGCCACTCGACTTGCTGGCCTACAGCATCCCTGAACTGCCGATTGACCTGCGCCATCCATTCGCTTTGTTCTCAGCGCGACGGGCTCCTGCCGGGCCCGCGGCGCGGCAGCCTTCCTCGGCAGAACCAAGGGCGGACCAGGCGTAGCAGGAAGAGGTCCTCCTTGTCGCACAGCCCGATGATGCGCTGCAGGATGCTCGGATGGCAGTCCGCCAGAGGGAAGACGGGCGGCACCGCTGCGCTCTTGTGACCCATTTGGTGGAAACGCTCGCCGGGTCCGATAAGCACAGCCTGGCATTAAAAACCACCTCTTTTGCTCTTTTCACCTTGCTGCACAGGTGACTGCACTGAATTGTCTGAGCTCGGGGCGGGCATCGGTAGAGAAGGCGAGCTGCGAGCCGCGGCTGTAGCTCCGGCTGTACTGCAGCCGGAAAGTTGCCCTGGCACTGTCCTCATACTTTGGTGCGTGCTGCTGGCTCTTGGGCAGGAGGCAGGAGCATCTTCATGATTGAATTCAAATGGATGTGACCTGCTGGCATGCAGGACAAGCCGAGGCCCCTGCCGCTGCGCGCTCTGGACTGGAAGCATGAGAAGCACTGCTACATCTGCTCGCGGTGAGCCCGCATGCCAACTGTGGCGGCTGCCTGGCTGCTTGACTCTGGGATCAGCCTCTGCGCAATGCTTGGATAGCAGCAGCCCCCGAGAGCAAGCAAGCCCGCTCATGTCGCGCTCAGCTGCAGCCTGGCCCATGCCTGCCTCACCCCTTCTGTACCACCGTCCTGTCCTGGCTCCAACCAGGAGGCTGCAGCGGCGCATGATGGGATGCTTTCGCCTGCCTTTTCGTGTCCTGTGCGACGAGCGCCGTGTGAGAGGCAGCCTGTGCATCCAGTGGTCACCGAGACACGCTGGCTCGGTTGTTACCCGCTGCGTTCGGCGCACGCCCAGGCGGCGGTCATACACTGCCCTGCTAAGCTGCGGCTGGCTCGCACACAGTCTGGGCATTCGGCCCGCTATTGGTACACACATCGGGCCTTGTCAGCATTTGTTCGGGAGACAAGCCGCGGTGCGGAAGCAACAAAAAACCCTGAATTGGAACCTAATGGTGCCCGAAGCCGTTGGCGTGTGTCGTGCCGTTTGCAGGCTGCGCCTCTGGCAAAATGCGGGCGCTCGGTGGCCGCAGGTGGTCCTGCAGCCGGAAGACCTGGCCGTGGCCGCCGTTGGCCGCGTGCAGCTCGTGCTGGACTGCCACCAGCTGGTGCAGGCTGCGCTCCAGCGCGCTCTGCAGGCGGCAGAAGCGGTGTGAGGAGCAGCGGGCAGGGAGGCTGAGGCAGCGGACAGCCTCCCTTGCCCCCGTGCGAAAGCAGCAGCCCATGGCAATAGCACGTGCAGCAGCTGGATAGAAGCAGCAGCAGGAGGCGCGCAAGGTCTTTAGTTCCCATGCTCACGAGGGCAGGTCTGTCTGGGAGCAGGCGGATCACCTGGCAGCCCCGCGTCGGCCGCGCGGGCGGCTCCGTCCCGGCCTGCCTGGCCGCGGCCTCCTCCTGCCTCCGCAGCTCCTCCTCCAGCACCGCGCTGTTGACCATGTCTGCCACCGCCTCCCGCTGCGCCTGGGACAGCAGCCGCCGCAGCGGGCTCGCCTGCAGCAAGCCAGCGCCGCCCCTCACCCGCCGCAGCACCCGCCACAGCAGCGTCGAAGCTACAAAGTCGCATGGGGGGCCGCTTGCAGGGCGCCCGGTCTCCCTGCTCTCAGTGTCGACGGCTGCTGTGCTGCTGCCGCGTGAGCTGCGCAAGCAGGCTAGCAGCCGGCAGCATGCTGCATACCCCTACCTAGGCGGATGCTTGCCAGCGCTCCTTTCCCTCACACATCCTGCCCTCTTGGCCGCAGCAAGGGCCCACCAAACCGCTGCAGCATCGCGGACAGCTGGGGAGAAAGAGAGGGGGGCAAAGCGTGCGTGCGGGTCTGGGTAGGCCAGCAGCGCCACGGTGTCCGCCAGCATCGCGTCGTACGCCCCGCTCTTGCCGGCCAGGATGCAGCGCAGCGGCGACAGCGTCGACTGGGCGGCCGCCACCGCGGCCTCCGTGTCCCCCCGCCTGCAGAAGGCCGCGGCAGGGTGAGTGCGCCAGCTGCGCCGTGAGATTGCCAGCGCTGTCCTCACCCCGAGGGGCCTGGCAGGCTGCGCGGCTCGGGCGGTGGTGGAGCCAGCAGCCAGTGAGCGGCCTGGTGCACCGAGGCTGCTCCCGAAGCACCCTGTAAGAGACGTTGACTTTCTCACACCAGCGCGGCTCCTTGCAGAAATAGGCGTTTCTGGAAACTCCCTCTCTCGATCATCATCACACACACGGTGCAACACGAAACTTGACACGCGAGCTGCAAGGTGAAGATGACGTGAGCATGCCGAAAAACATGAAGCTGATGTTCCGCCGCCAACATTCCAGCGGCCGTCCCTCCGCCAGCCCGGTGGGGAAAGCGCAGGCGGCGCACGCGACGAGTTCGATGAAGGCGAGGCACTGGCAGAAGAAGTAGACGTCCAGCCCCGGCTGGCGGTCGCGCGGCACCGCCCCCCGCGCCCGCAGCAGGGCGTGCGCCGCCTCCACCCTGCCACCCTGGATCAGCGTCCGCAGCTGCGCGCGCAGCGGCAGGCTCGCCTCGGCCGCGCTCCTGCGACAGGGGGGCGGGCACCGGCTGAGGGCAGCAGGGTGGGCATCGCAGCATGCATGCCGCCTTGCTCCAGGAGGCGCCCCGAACAAGGCCGGTCTGCCGCCGCAGGAGCTGGCCGAGGCTGCAAAGGCCAGTAGGCATGACAGAGTGTGAGGCCGGCGGGCCCTGCTGCAAGGCTGCACTGCCGCACCAATGAACGCCCTGCATCCTGCTGCAACCCTGCAGCCTGCTGCAAAGGGTAAGCGCACGCATTTCACGCGCAAGGCATGCCACATGCCCTGATGCCGCCCTGCCATCCATGCAGCTGGATCCTCGCCGCCTAAGCCTCGCCAGAGACAGAGAGAGAAAGAGGGAGTGTCGGCCGCGCACGTGGATGCTGCCGCGTCGCCGCCGCCGGCCCTGCCGCCGCCCGGCTGCGCGAGGCCGGCGCTGTCCACAAAGGCGCGCAGCGTGCCCTCGTAGCCGTGGTGCAGCAGGAAGTCGCGCACGAGCTGGTGCGTGTCGCCAGACGCCACCCGCACGCTGCAGGCCAGCCGCATGGCGTCAACATGGTGCCCTCTCAGCCGTCCGGTAGTTGCTGTGGGAGGCAGTGGGGCGCTGCAGCTACAGGCTGAGCCGAGGCGAGCGAAGCAGGGCCCTGCATGTGGTGCAGCTGGGCAGCGGGCAAAGGGGAGTGTCCCCTCCCCAGCAGCACGGCGTGCCAGACCGGAGCAGAGCTGGGCGACGAGCATATCACGCATGTGGGCTGTGCGCAGGCGTGCCGCGCAGCTGCCGGGCAGAGTTCAGGCAGTGCCGATCACCGGGCAGGTGATTTTCCAGGCATGGATGGGAGGGAGGTGGGGCATGGAGGCGCCGCACGTCTGCACTGCCGCTTCACGCTTGCCGCGCTCGGCGGCCAGCAGCGAGGCGACGTCAAAGGCAAAGGGCTCGCGGCCAAAGTTGACCTTGACGTGCTCCTTGCGGCTGCGGGCGGCGGGGGCGGGCGCGTCAGGAAGCGAGGCGTCACAAACCTTCTCGCATGGCGCTCAGCCAAAGGAGCTCAGAAGGGGCATGTCACCATGCAGGGCCAGGCCGCGGGCGGCCGCTGCGTGCCGTGAGCTATGCTACCACTGCCACCACGCTCGATTCTCCCTTTTTTCTGTTCTCATAGACAATACCACTGTCGTTTGCGCCCTACAGGGAGGCGAAAAGCGACACCTGTGCAGGCCGACCGTCGGGTAGAGCGGCACCTTGAGCACGTTCCGGAAGGCCGTGCCCAGGCTCTTGCCGTTGTGCCTGCATGCACGCGAGAATGCCGAGCTCACTACCCGCAGCCGTGCGACCCCTTTCGAGGCGATCAATGGGCTACTGATGGCACACGGTTCTCTCCAAGCATCTGGCCTGCTCCTTTGCTGGCGGCATGCGCTGCCCACCCACGACACCCTCTTCCCGAGCAGGTATTCGATTGCCCAGCTCCGGCCCCCTCCAAAGAGCCAGGCGCAAGCGCACGTGAAGAACATCTCCTGGCTCTCCAGCAGGATGCCCGCGCCCACGGTGTCGCCCGCGCCCCAGGGCGGCCCGTACTCCTCTCCGCCGCTTCGAGATGGCGTGACCACGCCCGTCAGCTTCCGCCCGTCCTCCGAGTGGTAGCCGTAGCTGTTTGGCTCCCACCTGCAGAGGCAGCAGCCAGAGCAAATTAGCATGGACAGGCTGGCCCCTGCACTGCCTACAAGCCTCGGCTGGACAGCAAGACTGGCAGTGAGGGGCGAGCGAGCGCACCCAGGGTGTCTGCCGAGCTTGAAGCCCTTCTCGGCAAAGCCGATTGACATGGCGCCTCTCTCGCCCGCGTGCAGCACCGTCAGCTCGTAGTAGTACACCAGCTGGCGGCGGGGGACCATGGCGTTTGCCTGGATGCTGCCCACGTCGTTGTCGTGCAGCCCGTTGCCGGTGTAGCGCACGTTCAGCTTGTCTTTGCCCACCTGCTCAGGGAGCATGCACGAGTCGGCACCCACACGGCGCACGCTGCAGCAGCTTGCACGGCGGGTGACAAAGGAGGACCACATGCATGCATGCAAAGATGCTTTCGGTCGCCAGAGCATCCCCTCAAACAGTCGGTACAGAATCGGCATGGGCATCGGACGCACGTCGAGAAATTTGCCAAACTCAGTGGTGTCGAAGCAGGTGGGGCCGCGCTCGTCGGAAGTGGAGGCCTCGTCGTCATCGTTCGGGATGCGCTCCGGCCGCCTGGTAGCGACGTTGAAGCGCCACATCGCACCACCTCCGCGCCCAGCTGAATGCCGCCCGCCGGGGCGCCCGGCCGGCCGTTACGGAGCCAGATCGACCAGACAGAACTGGCACTGACCGTCAGCACCACCCCTGGCGAGGGACCGGCGCGCCAGGGCGCGCCGATGGCGCGCTGATGCCGCTGATGCCAGCAGCTGGAGACGGCCCGGCGTGCTGGCCTCGCGGCGCCCCGCTACGAGAAGCCTCAAGGATATTCCGTCATCCTCACACGCCCCCAGCGATACTTTGGCCCCGAACGAGTGCTGGGTTCCCTGCTGCACGACGTGAATGGCAATGCTGCACCAGCGGGAAGCCTGTGCGGGCTGGCAGGGGGAGCTTTGTGCTCTGGAGACTGCACACGGAAGCTTGGCAATCCGCTGGCGATCGCTCACTCGACACTCGATCGCTCACACTCACACTCTGCTGACTCACACCCCAAATCCTAACTCATTCGTTCCAGCTGCAGAAAGCACCATCGCCGTACGTTCACCATCGCCGTACGTTCACGGCAGCACAGCAACAAGCACTGAACCACCGCTCAAGTGCCGCTAGGCCGACAGCGCACCCCTGTCAGACCCCTGCACCGCAGGGCTGAACGCTCCGCTCGCGGCCGGGCAGCAGAGGCGCTGCAGCACAACCGGCGCCCAATATGGCCGCCCTGAGCCCCAGGCACTGTCCTGCGGACGCAGCGACGGGCTGCTGTCCTGGGACTGCCTGTCTCGCGCCGCTCGCCAGCAGCAGCGGCGAAAACCGAGCCGACAGGAGCGGCGGCCTGCCTGCAGCAGCTGGTGCATCCAGTCAGTCCCAGGGCATGCCCAGGCCGCCCTCGGCTCGCAAGCAGCAGGCAGGAGCGCGCCTCATCCGGTGTCGGGCACCCTGGCGCTGCGCTGCTTCGTCGGCACGCCCCGCGCCCCGCCCTGCCGCCGCGCGGTCGCGGGCGGCGCCTGCGCCTCGTGCTCGGCCGCGCGCGCCTCCACGCGCTCGCGCAGCCGCTTCAAAAAGGCGTGGAAGTCCTTCAGCACCGCCGCCTCCTGCCGCTCCGCCAGCTCGGCCGCGCCGTCGTCGCCTGAACAGCGGCGGCGCATTCGCTTTCATGGCGGCTGACTGCGAGGGCACCGCTGGCTTTTGCGCAATGAGAGGCAGGTGACAGAGCAGCCAGCCGCGGGGCATGTGACGCCGAATGAGAACACTTCATCGTTGCAAAGCACAAATCCGAAAGCACTCACCGCTGGGGCCCGCTGCTGCCGCGCCGTCGGCGCTACTCGGCTCCCCGTTGGCGCCTGCCGGCTCGCCCGCCTCCGTATCCATGGGGCCTGCACCGCCGGCTGCGGCAGCAAGCCAGCCGTCAAACAGGTCTGCCCTGCTGAGCAGCTGCCGCTCCCCCGCCATGCCCAGCTCCATGCAGCAGCTGTGAGTCCCCGTCGCCCGCTTGCTTGCCAGAGAAACGGCCAGAGCTGCAGTGCATGGGACCGCTGTATGCCGAGCTGCTTCTGATGACTCCCCCTGCTGCAACAGCAAGCAGCCGCCGTTGGCCCGCGTCTGAAATTTGGTTTTTCTGAGGGGCAAATCTCCCACCTGCGGCCTCGTGGGCCTCCGCCTCCTCCGCCGCAACGCTCAGCAGCAGCGTGGCCAGGTCCTCCAGCCCGTGGCTCGCGCGCACCTGCAGCCGTAGCAGCCAAGGCGTTGAAGCTCCCGCTCCCTCACTCCATGGCTACTTGGCGATTCAGGACAGTCATCGGACTGTCTCAGTTGGCCCGGGCAGGTGGGCTGCCGTTGCGGCGGGACCGCGCTGGCAAGCTGGCGAGGCCAGCCAGCGGGCCCCTGGCTTGCGGGCAATTGCCAGCTACAGGGCGCCCAGATGCAGCACTGCAGCCGCGGCTTGAAAACTCTGCCTGTCAGGCAGACCGTAAGGGTGACCTGCTGCTGCTAGAGGGGCATCGGTGTGCGGCGACAGCCGGAGCTTGGGGTGAGCTGGGAGGGCGGGGGGTGGCATGCCTCCTCCAGGACGCCCTTGAGCGCCGTCCGGGTGCTGGCAGGCATGACCTCGCCTGCAGGCAGGGCACCGGCGGGCTCAGCCGCGACTCGCAGCTTGCAGCCACCGCCAGTTTGGGTGGCAGCCAGCGGATTCAGTCCATGGCAGCCCTGGCGCTCTGTCAGGTAACATCTGTGCAGGGAAGACATGAAATATTCTCGGAGGAAATGCAATCATCAAGAGAGAAGCGACGGATTGGCTCGTTGTGTCGACAGCGAGGGGAGGCACTCGATCCGAAACATGGAGAGAAAACTGGGGAAAATCAGTCCTTCTGTTGTTATACAATCTCCCTGCAGCACTGCCAGGCACTCCAGAAGCGGTCTCGGGTGCAGGGCAGCCTGCGTGCGCATGCATTGCAAGCAGCCAGGAGCGGGTGCGCACTGCTAGCTTTGGCCCGAGCCGTCGCACCCCTCGGCCCCACCGCTGCCTGCGCAGCCGATCAGCAGCCCGCGCTCAGCTCAGTTTCCAAGCACTGCCGCGCACTGGGGCAGGACACCCGCCTGCTGGCCAGCCATTCGCCCGCATGCGCTTGACACCCAGCATCATGCTGTGGCCATGCCGCCTGCCAGGTGCCTGGCATCCGGCCGCCCAGCAGTGCCCGGGCATCTCCAGCCAGCGAGGCAGGAGGGAGGTGGGGGGATGGGCGCACGTCATAGTTTTTGCAGTCGACGCACTTGCAGTTGTCCGAGCAGTAGATGGCGGCCTGGAAGCACTCGCAGTACTTTTTCAGGCACCCGCTCTTCTTGCAGTTGCACCCCTTCTGGTGGTGCTTGGCCACCGCCACCGCGCCGCCGTCGCGCTCCTGCTGCAGGCGAGGCGGGGCCGTGAGCCACCGGCTGCAGATGGGGCTGGGAGGGACGGGGCAGCTGCCGCGGCATGTGCAGAGGGTGGATCTGCATGCGCCTGCGAGTCAGGAGGCTGGGCGGCTGAGCTGGCACCCCAGGAGCGGCAGCATGCAGACAGGCAGGCACATCCCCCAGCTGTCCGCAGCACTCGCTCGCGAGCCGGCAAGATGCACCGGCAGCGGCAGCCGCTGCGGCACGATGCAGGCCGTCCTGCCGCGGCTCCCTTTCAAGGCACGTGCCCGGCCGCTGACAGTCGCCAGCCTGCGCTGCTTCAGCAAGCAGCCGGATGCTCTGTCACGCCCAGGGCTGCTGAAACTAGAGCAATGAATCCCATCTTCCAGGAGCAACAAAACGCGATGCGCTCATCTGACTGCCCCCAGACTGCAACAAGGGGCCCCTGGAGAGGCAGGCTGGCCTGGATCTTGGGCCGGAAGGCGTTGGGGTTGCGGTCCAGGATCGTCTCTATGGCCGTCTGCCGCGCGGCCTCGTTCTCCCGGTTGTTCTGGCAGGCGACGCAGTTGCAGGCGTCGCAGTAGCGCCCGCTCGCAAAGCACTCGCAGTACAGCTTCAGGCAGCGGCTGTTCTTGCAGTTGCAGTGCTTCTTGGCGGCGGACGCGGCGGAGCCGGCCTTGGTGCCGCGGCTGCCCGTGCGGCGCGCCGGCCTGCGTCAGGAGGCGTGTGAACGGTGTCAGGCGCGCTGCAGGCGCCCCCCTCAGCTTCCTGCTTGATTGGAACACATGCCTTGTTCCCCACCAGCTGAAACAACGCACTTGAATGCAATCGGTCCCACACAGCCAACAGTCACGATCCGAACCCTTCCTCCTCACGCCTGCTGCATGGCACATTTGCTGCTAGAGTTGAGCCCCACAGCCCCCGCCCCTCTTGACAGCCGCTCCCCGAGTGTGCAGGGCGTGGCAGCTCGGAAGGCAGGTGGGGGCGCACGCTTGCGCGGCTGTGGTGGTGGAGATGAGGTAGCTGGCGGCGCCCGGGTTGGCCTGGCTGACCGCCGCAGGGAAGCCCCCGGGAGGCCCCCTCAGGCCTGGCGCCTGCAGCCCGCTCTGCCATGCTGCAGGGCGCACACGCCGGCTCAGCGCCATCCAGCTACGACACTCACATGCCTCCCTCCCTTGCAGGCGAACAGCAGGCGTGTTGCTGCATGGCGCCTTGTGCTCCCGAGGCGTGGCCTGAGCTGCCGCCCAGCAACCACCTCACATGCAGCACACGGAGCGCATGGAGGCCCTGCTGCAGTTGCAATGCAGGCAGCACTCCCAGGCGCGGCTGCGGCGGCGGAGGGGCTGACCCTGGAAGGCCTGCACGGCCGGCAGCTGCGGCCTCGCGCCAGCCTGCCCCGGCGGCGCCTGGCCTGCGGTTGGGGCCACCTGCGAGACGCCCGCCCGGATCTGCTGCAGGCTGCCCGCGTGCGGCCGCGGCCCTGGCAGGCCCAGCTGCGCCAGCGAGGCGCCCGGCAGCAGCTGGCCTGCGCCGCCCCCGCCCAGCTGGCCGGGCCCGCCCGCGAGCTGCAGGAAGCCCGAGATGGGGAAGGCGGGCGGCTGGCTGGCCTGCAGGCGGCGGGCACCGGCGGCTCAGCAGGCATCAGCAGGCATGCCAGGCAGCAGACGGCAGCAGCAGTGCCTGCCGATGTGGCACATCTGGAGCAGTAGAGGAGCACCTGGCCCGGCCTGGCTGGGAGATGCTGCTGAGTCAGCGTCGGCATCGGCACGCTGGCCAGCGGCCGCGCCACGGGCCCTGCCTGCTGCGCCCCCGGCAGCCCGGACTGCACCACCGGGTGCTGCGGCGGCTGCGCGGGCGGCAGCGCGGGCTGGGCAGAGAGACCGGCAGGCTGCGGATGGTGCGGCGCCTGCATGCCGCCCTCAGGACAAGTCAGCTACCAGCAGCTGGCACACTGGGGCCTGGCCTGAGAGGGCAGCTTGCCTGTGCCGCGGAGCTTGCAGTCAGCTGCCTTCCCAACTCCATCTTGATGCTGGCGGCACTGCAGGGCTCAACACGTGTCAGCCCCGCGCCCACCGGGCGGGTTGCCGCAGAGCCGTGGCGAAGAGGTGCGCACTCTTGCCGCTCCATGCTAGGCTGCCCGTCAGGCACCAGTCCGCCTCACCGACGGCTGGGCGCTGGCACCATAGCTGAGACCTGGGCAGCTCTTTGACAGCCGGTTGTGAACGGGAAAATGGCTTGCGCCTCCGTCGATTCGAGGTTGCGCAAATACCCCTGCACACGCACACGGTCACCCGCATCAAACGGCAGCGGCTCAGAGCAGGTGGTGCGGATGGCACAGGTCCGCGATGCCACTGGAGCCGGGGGCGCAGTCAGGCTGGCCTCCGGGTCGCAGGTGCGCTCAGGCAAAGTGCAGGCCAGAAAGGAAAGCAGTCGGGCCCCACCGTGACCGCGGCTGAAGCCTCTCCGCCCCCGGGCACGCGAGCTGCCCCCGCGGCTCCCCGGTGCCAGGCGGCCTGGAGAGCGCACCTGGGCCGGCTTGTGCTGCCGGTTGCGATCCGCTTGAAGCCCGTTGCCGCCTCTGTTATGTCGTGCCTGGGCGGCGCGACCTCGTCCTTGCTCGCGAAGGCGGGCGAGAGATCTGGGCGCTGTCGGCGCGGGGAACGCTTCCGGCGCGAGAAGGTCACGGTCAAGCTCACAATGAGCTGCGCCTCGGGCGTTGCTTGCGACACAAAAAAAGTCAAGTGCGTCGCGTCCGAATTCGTATAGTTTTTCCAAGGCAGGTTGTTAGGGCTTAATTTTGAGTGCAACAAAATGAGGAATGAACCTCGCCGACCTGCGGGCCGTGCCAGCGGAGCTCCGCTGCTGGAGCTCCTCAACCTTGATTAGGGTGGTTAGTAGGAGTGTGTGCTGGTATTCAGTGCAGCCGTATCCACAGCCACGGCAGAGTTGCCATGGCAGCAGCTGCAGAGGAGCTCTGGCTTTACACATCCGGTGCCAGGGAGGGGCAGGCGGCAGTGGACTTTTCAATTTGTGCACCTCTGGGAGGCTTCCTGCTGTTGCCCCAAATCAAGGGAGCAGCGCCAGCAGCTGCGACCGACTGCACTGCTGCTGCGCGCGTTCAACAGACCTAGAGCGGGGCGGCACTGTCTGGGAGCAGCTCAAGAAGCTGCCATCATGACAGAAGGAGCAGACCATAGAGCTGATCAGCCAGTGCTCAAGAGGCATCATGCAGCCGCGCCTGTGCTTCCACCGGGCGGGAGAGTAACAAAAGCCCATTCCCAACCGTGGCACACCTTGGCAGTGAAGTTGCGCGGCATGCATCAAACAGCTGATGCACGTACGCATGCGTCTGGCGATCGACGTGAAACGCTTCGTACAGGAAGCTGTTGGCTCTTTTTTGGAGAATAAGGATCCCTTGTGACGGGTAACAACGTCGCGAGCTGCGAGTGCGAGTGCGAGTGCGAGAGGGCGGATTGCGACGTGCTGTATGTGGCCTGATTGTTAGCGCCAGCTCGCTAGTTCGCGCTGGCGGGTTGGGAAGAAAATGGGCCGCGAGCGGTCCTCAGCAGCCCTCGGTCCTCGGTGCGCGAAGTTCAGTGCAAACGGACGATCGCGCTCAGCACGGTTTCCGAATCTCCCAATGCGGCGGAGTCTGCGGGCGCGCGCGGCCGGAGCCCTGGTGCTCTGCTTCTGCCTGCTCCAGGTGAGGCGCGCGCGCGCGCATGTGTCCCAACGGTCGGGGCGCACGAGAGACGACTGCAAGCGTCCGGCGTCACTGAGCCTGTGTCCCGCAGGTGATCGCCGCATTCGAGTGGCCGGTGACGGTGGAGCGGCGCCTGGCAGAGACGGAGTTGTCTGCACCGCCATCCAAGTGCCCGCACACCTTCCGGCCGCACGTCGTCGTCGGTGCGGCTTCCGAAAGGGGGCGATGAAGCCTTTCTGCCCGCTTGAACGCGCTATGGTCGCAGCCGGGGTCCCCCGGCACTCCAGACCTGAGTGGGAAGGTCGCGCGCAGTCGCCGGCACCCGGCACGACCCGACCTGGGCGGGGAGGCTGGGCGAGAGCGTGGAGTACCTAGTGTACCAGCAGGACGACCCGGGCAAGCCCAATTACTATCCGGGCGACGGCAACGAAGTGGGCGCCTACCTGCAGTTCATCCTCGACTACTATGATTGCCTCCCGAACGTGAGCAGGCTGCCCTTTCTTTTCCCGGCCTGCAGCCGTCTGGGAAGCAGACGACCTGACTGCCCGTGCGCGTGCAGGTGACTGCCTTCGTGCACGGGCACCAGGCGGAGGGCTGGCACAACCACGACATGCACTGGACGATGTCGACGCTGCAGTGGAACAAGATTCCGGGATACACAGGTGAGGGGCTGCCATACACAGCCGGCAGCCCACAGTGCTTCAACCTCCCCATGGCTGACGCGGGTCTTCGGTTGTTTGGCGCAGATTTGAACCGGAAGATGCCCATCTGGGACATCCAGCTGCGGGACCGACCCAAGTACCCGGCCAGCCCGCCCATTGCGACGGGAGCAGAGGTGTACAGCGGCGATTACCACCCCATGACGGCACGCTCTCTCACTCGCAGACCCCCCTCTTTTCGCGATTCACAGGCTGGGCTGCAGCGGGAACAACCGAAGTCCTCTTGCTGGAAAGCTGCTTTCCTGCGCTTGCTGTGCAGGGCTCTTGTGTGCAGGGACGGCTCTTGTCAGGCAGAAACCACCTCCACCATGCGTCAGCAATCCACTGCAATCCACGTGCAAACGCCTTTACAAAACGTCCTGCTGGCGCAGTTTTAACGCAAATCGTCCTGCTGGCGCAGATCATGGGCGGCAACGCGTACGACCCCGAGGACACGTTCCACTTCCTGCAGCGCGAGGCCAACGTGCGCGCCTTTGACAAGTTCTTCGGCCGCGCGGGCCTCGGCGCGCTGCCGCACCGCATCACCTTCATCTGCTGCTCCCAGTTTGCGGTCACGGCGGACCGCATCCGCCTGCGCTCGCGCGAGTTCTGGGCGCAGAACATGCACTACATGTGCAACAACGACCTGCAGGGCAACCACATGCGGCCGAAGCACCACGTCGTCGGTGCGCCCCTCCCGCCGCCGCTGCCAGCTGCCGTGGGGTGACAGACACCCAAAAAGCGCTCGATGCTGACTGGATGACGAGGCAGCTGGGCTTGACGACGAGGCAATCCGGAGGCCATGCTGTGTGACGGCTCTCGCGCATCAGCAAATGCAGAGGAGGCTGCGTTCTGAAAGCCCCACGGCGCAAGGCGGCAGCCTCGCCGCCAGGCCGGCTCTGGCTGTCGCTTGTCAAGTGCATTGCGCTGCTTCATAGAGGCAAGAATCGAGATTGGGGCCACGGATGGGACCTGGAGCGAGCTCGCCGCAAGCTCCTGCCCTGCTGGCCGCCTGCGCAGCCTGTCTCTTGCCTGCGTGCACGGCGCCATGCCCGCAGCAGCAGAAAGCTGCCGGCAGGGCCAGCGGCAGCACCAAGGTTGAGCATGCGCAGCGCAGCCGCTGCACTGACCTTCACCTGGGCCTGCAGGCGACGTCTGGACGATCTACTGGCCCATGATCTTCGGCGAGCCGGCCGAGTATGACCGGCGGATATCCGACGAGGAGCTGTTCAGCGGATAGCAGCCTTTCGTGCTGCGCGGCCGCCAATTGAGCAGCCCGCGCGTTCAGTTTTCTTGCTGTGCGGTCTCCTCGCGCTTTCCTTTGGTCCCCGGTTCCATGTCTCATTATCGCGACCGCAGGGCGTGTATTTTTCCACCTTTGCTGTGCGCCATTGCTGTGCGCCACGCACACACTTGCTTTGCGGCGAAGAAACGCATGCTGAGGACTGGGCAGGCTGCGCCTGTCTGCGGGGGTGCGGGAGCTTTGTGGGGTCCCATATATGATGACCTGCTAGGACTAGGAGTGCTACTTGTGAGAGAGCTAGGCAGCCTGACTGCGCCGCCGGTCTGTTCATTTCATCACCAGTGCCTGGTCAGGACACATGCCGCCTGGCCTGTAATTGCCACCGAACGAATGAGCGCAAAAAAACATGTTGCCGAGACAACGGCACTCGAACCGACACATGGCTGCCGATGCTGCCTGAAACGGAGGTTCAGGCTGTCACAGCGCGACGGCGTAAGAGTCCGCCACAATGCCGCCCTGCAGCCGCACTGCCGCCTCAGTTCTAGGGGCCCTGGAGGCGGAAGCGCTCAGGCCGGGCGGCGGCGGCTCACGTTCCGCTGCTGGCGGGCAAACATGGCCCGGTTGCGCTGCTGCAGCTTCGCCAGCTCGCCCGCCTGCTCGGCCGGCAGGCAGACGGCGCGGCTCTGCTGCGCGCCGCGCGCCCGCTTGGCCTCCTCCGCCAGGGCCCTGAGCTCGGCCCGGCTGAACTCGCTGGGCAGCACCGGCAGCCTGCGGCAGCGCCTCCTGTCAGAGGGGCTGTATAAGTAAGGCCGGCAGGCTGCCTCCACATCAGGAGGAGGAAGTAACAGTCACATGCGGCAGCAAGCCACGGCCCTGCAGCCTGTCCACTGCGCTCTGCTGCTGCTGTAGGAGAGGGGGGCCGCGCCTGCAGGTGGGGCACAGCACGCTGAACAGCCCCTGCCGGTCGGCGGCCAGCCCCTTGGCCTGCAGCAGCGCCTCGGTCGCACCGTGGCCCAGGTCGGCCTGCAGCTGGGCGCGCTGCGCCCGACGATCCAGCTGGGCCGAAGCATACCAGGCCGCGAAGCAGGTGCTGCAGGGGGGGGGAGCAGATGAATGCAGTCAGGCCAGGCTGGCGAGCTGATTCAGGGGCAGTCGGTTCTTTGCTGTGAGGCTCGGGAGCGGTGGCGTGTGTCTCACAAGTGGAAGCAGTGGTAGCAGGGCAGCCGCTGCAGGCTGCCGGGCGGCGGCAGCCCGCTCGGTGGCGCCAGCGGCTCCAGGCAAAAGGCGCAGTCGCCCTCGGGGCTGTTGGCCTCCGTCAGCAGGTTGCGGGCGCTCTCGCACAGCGCCGAGAGCATCATCTGGCCCGCCATGCCGGCCGACTCCTCCCGCAGGGCGGCCAGTACGTGGTTCTGGCGCGCGTCGCCCAGCCCCTTGGCGTCGGTGAGCTCCACAGCGGCAGGCTGCGCCGGATACTGGCTGGAGGTGCGCAGCAGCAGGCCTGCGCGGCTGGGGCGTGGCTGTCAGTGCCCGGAGGGCATGCATGTGGCAAGCAGGCACCTGAACAGGGGCACACATGCGTGCACAAACCGCTGTCGCGCATCCTCGCCAGTGTACGGCGCGATCTGGACGGCCAGCTCCAACGGGTCCTCCCGCACCACGCGCAGCTCGTCCTCGCTGGCGGCAATTTGCAGTATGTTTCAGTCCAACTTCCCGTGCTGGAGAAGAAACTGCAGAATTGAGCAGCTATAAGCGAGGTATTGCTCACGTGTAGGTGTACCGCAGCGCCTCCAGCTCCTCCTGCGCCGTGTTTTCCGACATTTTGTGGCGGATGGAAGTCAACAACACTGCATCAGAGGCCTCACGACGTGTCGCCTGCCGATCGGCTGCTCCTGATATTGAGCGGAGCAGGCGGCATTCCTGCTGGCTGGCGGCTGGATGTTTGCGGCGAGCCCTTCCTCCGACGTCAAGCACCGTTTCCTCAGTATCACTTCCTCAGTATCACTCTTCATCCGAACGCTTCAACCAGGACTCCCAAGCACAAGACTCAAACAGCCGGATTATTGGCGAGAGGCCGAGCCTTCGCTCGTTGTTCCGGAAGGGGCATGCCGGTGCCGTTGCAAACGCAAGGGCAGCCCGCCCCGGCAGCTCCGGCCGCTCAGACACAGAGCAAACGACACCAGACGCTGCGCATATGCACGAACCGGACGTGTAGGCGCCAGGGCTCGCGGCAGGTGCACACTCACCCTGGCCTTGCTTGCTTGCCTGCTCACCAGGCTCTGGCCGCTGAGTCGCCGCTGGAAGCGCCTGCAGATTTCCAAGTTTGCAGAGGACCTGGGCCTCACAGACCTGACCATCGAGCGCACCGGCTGCTTGGGTGCCCTGCCCTAAGACCGCCGGTTCTCTTTCCACAGGCCCACACAGGCCAGGTGCACTCACTCTCCGACGTGGAAAGCGCAGGCAAGTGCGGCAACGGGCCAAACGTGATGCTCTCGCCGCCCGACCTGGTGCTGGGCCACGTGGGCACCGCCGCCCGCATGACGGAGCTGCTGCGCTCGGTCGCCGGCCGCGATGTGCCAGACAGCCTCATAAAGGCCCGCAGCCTGCTTGCACTGCTGAGCCCCTGCTTATCAAGCAAACAAGCTGACGCTGCGCACGCGCAACAGGCGAGCGAGCTGCGGGTGGCGGGCAATGCCCTCGCGCGCTCCGGCAAGCTGGCAGAGGCGGCCGAGCGGTACAGTGAGGCTCTGGCGCTGGAGCCGCCGGCCGGCCGGCACCTGCTGCTGTCCAACCGCTCAGGCGTGCTGCTGAGCCTGGGCCGGGTGGCGGAGGCTGCCGCCGACGCCGACGCTGCCGCCGCCGCCGCGCCGCCGGGCTTCCAGACCGCGTTCATCCGCCAGGCACAGCCCCCTGGCTGGCTGCACTGCTGCTCTCCCGCCAAGGGCGCGTTCCTCGGCTTCAGCAGGCAGCGGCGGCGGCTGCAGGTGGAGGCACGAGCGGCGCAGCAGGACGCGGCGGCAGCTAGCATGGCTCTGGAGGCCGCGGTGGCGCGGGACCCTGGCTTTGTCCGGACGCTGGAGCACGCGCAGCTGCGGCGGCTGATAGAGGGGCTGCAGGCGGCTGCTTGATTTCTGAACCGGCAGTAGATAAGCTGCATCAAAAATTTTTTTGAACTAGGCTAGACGTACAGCAGGCGTGCAGCAAATAGGGCATTCGATGCGTGCTTCCAGTCTCCGTATCCCACTCCTGCAATGAGCTTGTTAAAGTCTTGTGATGCGGACCTGACTGTTATAATGTCCGGGTTCCACGCGAGCGTAGCACCGATAGACTCCAGGCAGCCATTAACCGCTGCCTGGCATTAAGAGCAAAGTACTGATCCGCCGCCTCCTCGCTGACCAGCGCCACGCGCTGGTAGGCGTGGTACGCGCTCCGCCAGTGGGAGAAGTCGCCGTCGACGCCGGCCACGGCGCCTGCATCGGCCTGCCGGCAAGGCCGCACGTCTTAGCCACGGGTCGCGGCCCCTGCGGGTCCGCATCCATGCCCTCCACTGCTCCTGCCTCTCCTTCCGGCTGGCGGTCCAGCCATTGAGCTGGTCGAGGGCCGGCTGCACGCCTGCTCGCGGCGCATCTCCGGCCACGCCACGACCTGCTCCTCGGTCGCAGCCGCGTGCAGGTGGCGTGCAGGTGGCAGGCCTGGAACTGTGCCCTGGAGAGCTTCTTGAGCTGCGATCGCAGTCCCAGCGCGCGTGTCAGTCTGTAGGCCACGTGGCCCTGTGAGGCATGCAGGCTGCCTGTTGGGCATGAGGGGTCTGAGCATCGTCTCTGGCTGCGAGCCAAGAGCGGGAGCGCTGCCAAGTCAGGCAGCAGCCAACAAGTGGTGCGGCAGCGCTTCTAGCTGGCTATTACATGGAATTTGAATGAAACGGCTGCATGCTCGTGAGCATGACTCATCCTCTTGCCATGCGCTTCATGGGGCAAGGCGCCACCTTTAACCACAGCACATTGCCCGTGCGAGCGGGCACCCCGTATCCATTTTGTCGGGCTCGGCTGGCAGCGGCCGAAAGCCCTGCCGACTGCCGGGGCGATGGCAGACCCCGACGTGGAGGCGCCGGGCCTGGATGAAGCCGAGGCCAAGCGGCGCGGCCTGCACGCCAAGCTGCCCGATGACTTGAAGAGTAAGAAGGCGATCCTGCTAAGGCCGCAGGTGCGCAATGCGGCCCGCATCGCACAGCTCACGTGAGCTGCCCGGGCGATGCTGGCACCTGCGCGCATTCGTGAGCATAGTATGAGCTCAAATTCAGATCGTTTGCTTGCTGGTGCCGGTGCCGCGCCTGCAGTGCTGCTAAGCGGGCCGATGCTGCACAGAACTTCGAGTCGCGGCCGGTTCGCTAGACGTGTCGCCTGCCACTGTTGCCTCCCTCGCTGTGCGTCTCAGTGCTGCTGTTGAGTAGCCGCGAAACTTGCATTTTTTCGGCAATCTGGTCGACACACGGTTTGCTTCATCACATCAGCCGCCAACGGCACCGAGGGCGTCTGCTGCCGCTCGCGATCACAGCTGGAGCGATGTGGCTGCGTTCGAGCCGTCCGGGCCGCTGAAGGAAAGACTTCCTGGTGCTCAGGCATGGCCGTGCGACATTCGCAGGGCAAGGGCAAGGAGCCCGAGTACGAGGAGGTGGACTTGCTGCAGACAGAGCTGAGCCGCGGGCAGTACGAGTCGATCGTGCAGCAGGCGCTGCAGACGCACGAGCAGGATGCCGAGACCTACCTGCGCAAGGTGCAGGCGCGGCTGGAGAGGTGCTCCTCCCGGGCCAACTTTCGTCCATCTTCGCTGCAGCTCGCCTCGCCCCTGCTTGCAAGCCGCCGCCAGAGGCACCAGCAGTCAGCAGGGCCGCCTCTTTGTGTTCAGTGGGCTCTCACCCCACTCCCCCGGCTGCATCTCTGCAGGGTGGGCATGCGGCCGCCGAGCGCAGAGGTCCGATTCAAGGACCTGTACATCGAGACCGAGGTGTACGCTGACCTCAGCCGCAACCTGCCGAGCGTCATCGGCTTCTTCCGCGAGTGCGTCGAGGTGCCCCACTCCCCCCCGCTTCTCCACCCTTTTTTTCGGCGGCGTTTTGCCGTTTTCGACCATACTTGACGTCACAAATAGCACCGTCTGTCTCTGGGTCGCCACCATCAGCAGCTGGACGGAGTATAGACTCAGCTCAAGAGAGGCGCCGTTCGAAGCTTCCCTGGGAATACCAGTCCCGCTGACGCCGCCGCCCCCCTCGGCCCGCCCGCAGTACGTGCTGCAAAAGGCGTACATCCTGCGGCCCGACAAGCGCAAATTAGTCATCCTGAACCGCATGAACGGCGTCCTCAAGCCCGGCCGCGCGACGCTGCTGCTGGGGCCGCCCAGCAGCGGCAAGTCCACGCTGCTCAAGGCGCTGTCGGGCGTCCTCGAGACCGGCGGCCTGAAGGTGCTTCTTCTTCGTCCCCGCTTTGCCACGCAACCCTCAATGCACCCTGAATGCGTGCTTCGTCGGCTTCTAGGGTTACCTAGGGTTTCTAGGGTTTCTAGGGGGTCGAAAGCCCGTGGCCCCATACTGCCGCCGGCCCGACTCGGCACCCTGTCTCGTCGCCAGCCTGTCGTCGGCGGCTCCCGACCCTACAGTGCAAACCCTAAACTCGGGCCCTGCCTGGCGTTTTCACAGGTGCAGGGCGACATCACCTACAACGGTCGCACCTTTAAGGAATTTGTGCCGCTGCGGACAGCGACCTACGTGGAGCAGTCCGACACGGTGGGGCCCTACAGCCTGGCATCTAGGGTTCGTAAGGGTCTGGGGAAGGCTGCAGGGCGCTCGCGTTTGTGTCACTGCAGCAGCCGGGAGTCTCTGCTTTCGCGGGGCAGCTTGGTCGGTGAGTGCGCTGGGTGTGCCTCATCGCATGCGCCTTCAGGGTTTGTTTTAGGGATTTGGGGCAACCCGTGAACCCAAAATCCCTAAAGGAGCCCTAACAGCCTGGCGTGCCGTCCGCCCGCAGCACATCGGCGAGCTGACGGTGCGCGAGACTTTCGACTTTGCGGCGCGCTGCCAGGGCAGCGGCTTCAAGAAGGGTGCGCCCCCCCTCCCCTCCCTGGAACACCCTGGCTTCTGCAGGTTAGGTTAGGGTTTGCGCCCCTTGCCTTGCCACATGCCGCACGCAGCAGCAACGGCAGATCGGCAAAATGTAACTCTGCTGAAAGGATGAGCCTTATATTGACCTCTCAGGGCAGCGGCTGACGCGGCATCGCTCGGCGCTGCGTCTGCCCTGCCAGCCTGGCATCGACCGGGAGTTAACCCTCCTGAACCCTAAACTCCGTTTTGAATCCTCCCGAAACCCTGATCCGCAGAGGTGCTGGAGGAGGTGCGGCGGCGCGAGCGGGAGGCCGGCATCGAGCCCGACTGGGATGTCGACGCGCTGATGAAGGCCGAGACCGTGGAGGGCCGCGCGACGAGCGTGACCACAGAGTTCACCATCCGCATGCTGGGCCTCGGCATCTGCTCCGACACCATGGTGGGGGGCGCCCCCTCCCCCCTCCTGCGCCCTCTCCGGGGCCTGCACGTTCGAAATTGGTTTTTTCGGATAAGCAGTTTGAAATCGGCCGCGAACGCAGAGTTCACTGTATACATGTTTGGCCCCGGGAATCTGCTGCGACACGCCAGAGGGGAAAGGGGGCTGTCCTGTTACCATACCCGCTCAGCGGCTGCGCTCGCGGCGGTTAGCCTCTTCCGGTGCATACGTGTCCCGGATTGTTTTTTGTCTCAAGTTGCGGCCTCTGCCAGATCAGTGAACAGCCCACTAGTGTGGAGTCACTGCTCTGCAAGGAAGCACTGCCTCCCCTCACGCTCAGCAGCTGGCCCGGCTGTACGTGCGAGGCAGCGCCGGAAAAAAGGGAATTCTTTAATTCATTAATTTCGCTAATTTAATTAATTAATTAAGTTTAATTTAATCTAATTAATTAAACGAGTAGAAATGTAATGGAAAACCCTGCAGGTCGGAGACCACATGCGGCGCGGCGTTTCCGGCGGCCAGAAGAAGCGGGTCACCACCGGCGAGATGTGCGCCCCTCCCCCCCTCTTGGAGTGAGATGCGGTGCTGCAGAGGCTGCTGCCGGCTGCCGCTCTGATTGCACCTTGCCTCTGCCCTGCCCCACCCGCCGCCAGGCTGCCCTGCCGCACCGGCTGAGTTCCGCTCACTGGCCTGCCACCCGCAGGATCGTCGGTCCCAAGAAGATCCTGTTCATGGCACGCCTCTCTTCCCCCTTCTGAAGCCTCTGCATGCCAGGCTGTCAGTTGCCCGCTCGTCTCGCGCCCCCCGCTGACTCCTGCCCGCCCGGCAGAAAGACCCCGCGACGCGCTTGCGACCACCTGGCATGAAACCCTGTCAAATCCTAATAGGGTTGCTTAAACCCTACGTAACGCTCCGCCGTCGAACGCGCGCAGGACGAGATCTCGACCGGCCTCGACTCGAGCACGACCTACCAGATCGTCAAGTACCTGCGGGATCTGACGCACACGCAGCGCAACACGACGCTCATCTCGCTGCTGCAGCCGGCGCCCGAGAGCTTCGAGCTGTTCGACGACGTGCTGCTGATCAGCGAGGGTGCGTTTGGGTTTAGGGTTTGGCCTTACCCTACTTTTTAGGGTATCCTAGGCTCCTGAAACAGCGCTCCTCTCGCAAGCCGTCTCCTGCGCCGGAAACCTGCCATTCGATTGTCCAAAACATTGAAGGGACCCTGACAAAACCCTACCCATCCGCACAGGCCACGTCATCTACCACGGCCCCGTCACCGAGGCGGCCGCCTACTTTGAGGCTCTCGGCTTCCGCTGCCCCGAGCGCAAGGGAGTTGCCGACTTCCTGCAGGAGGTCACCTCCAAGAACGTGAGCGGCCCGAAACCCCGGCCGCCGCCGCACCCTAGGGTTTCTCCAAACCCTAATTTGAAACCCCCCCCGGCAGCAGCAGAGCGTTTCCGCGTGCCTCTGACCGGCCAGCCGCTCGTCAGATGCCTGGAAACCCTATAACGAACCCTCACTGACGCGGTCCTGCCCCTGCCTGCAGGACCAGGAGCAGTACTGGTTCGACAAGTCGCGGCCCTACAAGCCGGTCACGGCGGCGCAGTTCTCGGAGATCTTCGCGGCATCCCCGCTCGGCCGCGCGGCGGCCGCCCGCCTGGCCGAGCCGTTCGACCCGCAGGAGCAGGCCTTTGACGTGCGCCGCTTTTCCCGCCTTTTTCGCCAGGCTGTGTGCCCCTTGCGCCCCTGCCCTGCAGGCCAGGCATCCCTAACATCCCGGACCCTATCACAACCCTCTGCTTTCCCCGTGCCCCTGCCAGGCGGCACGCGGCCCTTCTGCTCTGGCATGGTCGGCGTTTCGCGAACCCTAGAAGGCCCTAACCCTACAAAAACCTCGCGCGCTCGTAGGACGCGTCGCTGGTCAGGGGCAAGTACGCTCTGTCGGGCCGCGAGGCCTACCAGGCCTGCTGGGACCGCGAGTTCATCCTGGTGCGGGCCCGCCCCTCCCTTCCCTTTCGTGACAGGCTGTCGCGGGCGAGAAACCCTAAACCCTATTCCCGCCACCTCGTGCAGGTCAAGCGCAACCTGCCGCTCTACATCTTCCGCTTCTTCAACACCATGCTGGCGCGCCTCTCGGCCTGCTGTCTGTTTGGCCGTCGTTCCGGCCGTTATGGGTGCCCTGAACCCTAGAAAAAACCTAACGTGCCATGCAGGTTGGCCTGGTGACCGCCTTCACCTTTTTCCGCACCCGCATCCACCCGAACTCGGTCTCGGCCGGCAACACCTACTTCAGCGTCATCTTCTTCTCCCTGGCGAGTCGCCTGTGCCCGACCCTAGCAGCTAGGGTCTGCAGGATCTCCGACCGCCGATATTGACAGGCTGTCGCCGGCCGCCGCAGATCATGATCATGTTCGACGGCACGACCGAGATCAACCTGTGAGCCTCCCCCCTGTCGGGGCCGTTTCGTCCCCCGGATGTTTGCCCTTCGACCCTACAAACCCTAATTTTCCGCCCTTGCAGGAGCATCGCGCGGCTTCCGGGCTTCTACAAGCAGCGCAACAACCGCTTCTGTGCGCTTTTCCCCCCTTTTCTCCGTTTCCCCTACTGCCAGTCTGGGGTCGCAAGCTCTAAACCCTAACAACGAGGGTACGGCCGGGCGCGCGCAGACCCCAGCTGGGCGTTCGTGCTGCCCACGACGGTGCTGCGGCTGCCCTACTCGCTGCTGGCCGCGGTCCTCTGGTCCTGCATCGTGCGCACCCCCGCCGCAACCTCCGCCGCCCTGGCTCTTGCCGGCTGCGTGCGACCCTAACATACCCTCAAAGCATACCCTGTAGGTCTACTACGTGACGGGGCTGGCACCGGAAGCGTCCCGCTTCTTCTACTTCATCCTCATGCTCTTCTCCATCCACACCATGTGAGCCGCCCCCCTCCTTTTGTGATGCTCGTTGCAGGCACTGCGGCTGTCCAGCGTTGCGATGTGGCTGCTTTCGGGCTGTTTGAATTGCTTGCTGCCTGGCGTGAACCTATGTGATCTCAGGGCCTTCCACTGGGCCGCAGGGGCATCGGCATGTTCCGAGCAATCGCCGCGCTCGCGCGCGACGAAGTCGTCTCTGTCACCGGCGGCTCCTTCTTCTTCCTGGTGGGGCCTCCCTGCCACCCTGGCCTGACGGGGGATGGGGGTAGGGTTTCGAACGCAGGGTTTGCCAGGGTTGAGGTCACTGCGGCATTTTTTGAAAGGGGCGGGGCGAGCGTTGCAAGGGGGCGACTTTCAGAGCTTTTGGAGGGGGGGCGGGCTGGGGGGTTCAGGATCTCCTGACATCCCTTTCTTAAAAATTGCCTCGGGGCAACCCTGGCCCACCCCTTCCAAAGCTCCTAAAGCCAACCTGGGAACCACATCTGTTTGTTTGCTGGAGTGTTATGGGCTGGTACATTTGGGTCTTGGGAAAAAGGGTGCATACGACTCTGCAGGGGCGTTGTCAGTCGGAGCATCTGTGCCCGCGGGAGTGTCACCTCGAAATGCTGCGTCCGCCCTGCCTGCGAATCCCCGGCAAAATGCGCTGACAACGGCATGCCCTGCCCTGCAGCTGCTGCTGATGCTGGGCGGCTTCCTGCTGGCCCAGGGTGCGCCGCCCCCCTCTGCCCGCAACAGACGGGCCCCAGCAGCCCCTGCTCCCCCAGCTTGGCCCCAACAGCACCCCTTCTCCGCGCTTGATGGTTGTAGCGGGTGTCATGTTGATATCACCTGTTATCAAGAAGCTACACGCAGTTGGTGCCTGTCCCCGCCCGTTCTACCGCTCTGCGGCAAGACCGCACCCGACCCAGAGGTTGGCGAGTGAGAGACGCCCACATCCCTGAACCCTAAACCCAACAATACATATGTATCCAGGGTTGAGGGGTTTTGCAGCTGGCGCCAGCCCCATAGCACCCTCTGCCCCCATTTTGGCTCACCGCATGCGTGCCTCTGACCCCAAACCCTACGCTGCACGCAGGAAATATTCCAGGGTGGTATATCTGGTTCTACTGGATCGATCCACTGGCCTACGCGCAGAAGGGCATGGCCGTCAACGAGTTCCTGGCGCCGCGCTGGCAGAACCAGTTTGTCGGCGGCGAGAGCATCGGCGACGCGGTGCTCGGCCAGCGGGGCCTGCCGACGAACGAGTACCAGCGCTGGCTCGGCTTTTCTGTGCTGGTGCGCCTCCCCTCCTCCTTGTCAACCCTAATGCATCCAGCATTCGAAGACGAACCCGGAAGAGCCCCACCTGCCACCAGGATGAGGCAGTTAGTCACAACGCTGACTGGGCCTGCCGCACCCTCGTAGGTCTTCGCCTGGCTCATCTGGAACCTCCTCACCTGGTTCTTCCAGGAGTACCTCAACGGTGCCGTCCCCCGCCTCCAGTCCGGATCTCCCATCAGCTGATCAGAGCTTCAGGGTCTGGCAGCGCTTTTCGCCACCTGCCGCGCGCCCCGTGCCCGCTGGTTGCTTTACGACAGGCTGGCGTGCGGCCCGCTGCGGGCTAGGCTTCAGGCCTCAATCACCATGATGCCTGAAACACAGGCTGCATCGTGCGAGCCCGCGTTCCTGAGTGGAGTCTGCTGCCGCCGCCGCTGCAGCGCTGGAGAAGCCGGCCACGGTGCTGCCGCCGGCCATGCAGGAGGAGATCATGGCCGAGATGGAGGCCAAGAAGGCGCGGCGCCACGGCGGCAAGGCGGCGGCCGCCGAGCAGCTGCCGGTCGTCGCGCCGGCGCCCGCCAACGGCGTGGCTGCTGTGGCGGCGGCTGAGATGCAGCCGCGGCCCAGCGCAGACCTGGGTGAGCCTTGCTTGCTTCGCCACAAACACCCCCCCCTTTCCCCGGCTGGCGGCACCGCATCCACGTCACGTCATCGAAGCCCAGTGACTCTCGACTCTTCCAGCGATGGTTTCGGTCGGAAGTGATCAAGCATAAAGTGTATTAGGCCTAAACTTGAAAACCAAAACCCTAAACCTTAAACCCTCAACCCGAGACGAATCCCTTGGTGTCCCGCCTGGCTCCCAGCCCGCCCGTCTAAAACCCTAATCTCCGTCTGAAACCCTAATACCCCCCCCTCCTGCAGACCGGGAGCTGGCCGCTGTGCGGGATCGCGGTCGCGTCGGCGGCTCCAGGGGCAGCCTCTCTGCCAGCCGGCTGCGCGCGGCGCCGGTGGCCAGCAAGCGGGCGGCCTCGCGCGGCGGCTCGGGCATGATCGAGCGGGGCATGGTGCTGCCGTTCACGCCGCTGTGCCTCACCTTCCGCCACGTCAACTACTACGTCCCCATGCCGGCGGTACGCGAATCCCCCCCCTTCCCCTTCCCTCCCTTTCAGACAGGATCCTGCTCTGTGACGATGAGTCAGGCGCGGCGAACCTCTTGCCGGAACGACGCATTTGTGCTGTGCCCGCGCTGCTCGCGCTGTGCCCCTTGTAGGGTTTGCATAGGGTTTGCGCGAACCCTGAACCCTGATTCCGCTGCCTGCGCCGCAGGCGATGGACACGACCGACCCCGAGAAGATCGGGCCCAAGGCGGCTGAGGTGGACGGCGTGACGATGCTGCAGCTGCTGCAGGTGGGATTTTGACCGGCGTTGATCGTGCCCAGACCCTGTTGCAAACCCTGCTGTGAGGCTCGAAACGCCGATTCCTGACAAGCTGCCGACCGCCAACGACCTCCTGCAGGACTGCTCCGGCGCCTTCCAGCCTGGCATCCTGACCGCTCTCGTCGGCTCCTCGGGCGCCGGCAAGACGACGCTGATGGACACCCTGGCCGGGCGCAAGACGGGTGTGCGCCCTGAAACCCTGCTAGGGCTTCCAGACCGCAGCTCGAAACCCTGCCAGGGCTTGCAGACGGCAGCTCAAAACCCACGAAAAACCCTCCTCGCTGGCTCTCGAATGACTGAAGTGCAAGTCGCCCCCCGCAGCCGGCAAGCTGGTCGGCGACATCCGCATCTCAGGCCACCCCAAGGAGCAGAACTCCTTTGCGCGCGTGTCCGGCTACGTGGAGCAGTTTGACATCGTGAGTTCCACTCCCCGGCTCCCCCCCTGGTTTTTTTCGCGACCTCTCCTCTGCCAGAGTGCCGCCGCCCCTTCTCTGGGCCGGCGCCTGCCTCGTGCCGCACGCACCGCCGCGCCCCAAGCCGGGCGGCATGTCCTGCCAGAGTTTGTCGTCCAAAATGCCCGCAAGTTTGCTGTGAAACCTCGCGCGGCCCGCCGCGTTCCGACTCGCCTCCCGCCTCTGCCCGGCCGCAGCACGTGCCCTTCACCACCGTCAGCGAGGCGCTCTGGTACTCGGCCCGCCTGCGCTTCGGCAGCGATGTCGACGACGAGACCGCGCGCGCCTTCATCGCCGAGGCGCGCCCCCCTCCCCCCCCTCCAACAATCAGCCCGTAGCGGGCTGCGCAAGACAGCAACAGGGCTGCCCTGTGATTGTTGTAATAATAATACCAGTAATAATAATAATAACAGTGATCGTGACCATGATGATGATAACGATGGTGATGATACCAATGATAATTATGATAACAATGATAATAATAACGAGGCATGTGACGTCATCCGTGCACCGGCTGCCACCGAGCGCCAGCAGCCGCCGGCCTCTTCCCGACCGGAGCTGGACCCTATCAAAACCCTAAAACTCTGCAGGTTGAGGAGCTGGTCGAGCTGGTGCCGCTGCGCAGCTCGCTCGTCGGCATCCCCGGGCGCTCGGGGCTGTCCGTGGAGCAGCGCAAGCGGCTGACGATCGCCGTCGAGCTCGTCGCCAACCCCAGCATCGTCTTCATGGACGTGCGCCACCCTGGCCTTTCCCCGCTCGACCCCTGCGTAGGGTTTCAGGATATCTTTAAAACCCTCGATTGCGCCACCGGGCTCCGAGCGAGGCGCCTCTCGCCGGCGCGGCCTCTGGAAATGGGGCGAGTGCGGGAGGAGGACCTCGAAGGGTCACAGTAGGGTTCTGAGAGGGCTTAAAGGGTCACAGTAGGGTTCTGAGAGGGTCTGCGGACCACACGCGCAGGAGCCGACCTCCGGCCTGGACGCCCGCGCGGCCGCCATCGTGATGCGAACCGTCCGTAACACCGTCGACACGGGCGCGGCCGCCGCCGGATCCCGCCGCCGCCGCTTAGGGTTTGTTTAGGGTTTCAGCGCCACGCGAGCTGTGGGCGCAGCTCGAGCGGGAGAGAGAGGAGAGAGAGACACGGAGACAACCCGGAGCAGCCCGCCGCCAAACGCAAACCCTGGAAAGAAACCCTAATAAGCCCTGTAACGCTCGCAGGCCGCACCGTCGTCTGCACCATCCACCAGCCGTCCATCGACATCTTCGAGGCGTTCGACGACCTGCTGCTGATGAAGGTCGGCGGCCACATCATCTACCACGGCCCGCTCGGCGACAAGTCGGTCAAGCTGGTCGAGTACTTCGAGGTGCGACCTCCCTCTCCGACCCTATGAAAACCCTAAGTCCTGCCACTCGCCCCCTGCCACACTCCCTCTTGCGAAGCCTCTGCTGCTCCCCGTCAGGTGGCATTCGCGCCTCTTGCCTGCTACAGAATGGGAGCAGCTGTGTCTTGGTTTGCTGCCGCGACTGGTGGGAAGGGTCGGTCAGCACGCGCCCCGGGCTTTTTTGCAGCCCCACACTCCCCTGAAATCCCTTTCCCTGAAAACCCTAAACTCGCCGCCCGCCGCAGGCCATCCCGGGCGTGCCCAAGCTGAAGGAGGGCCTCAACCCGGCGACCTGGATGCTCCAGATCTCGACACCTGGCATGGAGCGGTCGATCGGCGTCGACTTTGCGGTCGTGTACAAGGAGTCGGCGCTGTTCGGGTGGAGCAACCCCCCTGCCGCACCCTTGCAGGGGGGCCGAATCGCTGCCCGGGTCTGGCAGGAGCAAGCGCACTCTCCTGCCCGTCTGGCTGCGAGGCATCGCCCAGGGACAGCCAGCTTCCCCTCTGCACCCCCCCCACACACACACACTCTGCGCAGCGCCAAGCCCGCTCCTTGCCATTCGGCTTCTCGCCATGCGGCATCAGGCTCGAGGCCGGCAGCAGCCCAATCCGGCGGGGAGTGAGCGCCCCTGCCGGCCGGCCGGCCCGCAGGCACATCAACGAGACGATCGACAGGCTGGAGGTGCCGCCGCCCGGCAGCGCGCCGCTGCGCTTCGACTCCATCTACGCGCAGTCGCAGTGGGTGCAGTTCGGCCAGCTGCTGCGCCGCAATTGGACCTCCTACTCCCGCAACCCGGCCTACAACGGCACCCGGTCCGCCCCATTCACACCCGCGCGTCTCCTCCGCGCCAGCCTGTCTCAACAGATGCAGACTCTCATTCGAGAGTTCTCTCGCCGGCTACCGGCCACGCGTACTCTTGGCTCCCTGTCGATGCCAGGCTGTCCTGACCGGCCGGCTGGCGTGCCTCCCGCCGCTGATTAGCAGAGTGATCGGTCGAAGCCCTGATGCCACCCGCCCGCATGTCTGCCAGGCTGTCTTTTCATGCGCTCTGCAGCGCTCGCGCCCTGCAGACTTACCTCGCTGAGAAACGCATGCTGTTGGCCTGGCTTTGAGGTTTCGCCCCCGACTGCGACCGCAGGTTCATCTTCGGCACCGTGCTCGGCCTGCTGTTCGGCAGCATCCTCTGGCAGATCGGTGGCAAGCGGTGCGGCAACCCCCTCCGCCTCCAGGGTCCCCTGGGGCCGAAAACCCTGAATTCGGCAACAGGCGCCGCTCACCGAGCCCGCCCGCCTTCCCGCAGGTCGACGGTGCAGGACCTGGGCAACATCCTGGGTGAGCCCCCCCCCCCCCCCC
>BHFV01000043.1:51560-74651 GCA_003568905.1 Trebouxiophyceae sp. KSI-1 | reverse complement strand
GGGGGGGGGGGGGGGGGGACGATCGACGATTGCGCTGCAGCACGCTGCTCAAAACATATCCGGGAGTAATAAGGGACAGTGAGGCGCGCTACCTAGCAGGCGCCGATTCTTGGCATCCAGGCCCTCCGCCTGCTCACCGAAGCCGGCGGCGGCCAGCAGCAGGGCGGCGAGGACAGCAGCAGCTAAGCAGCGCGAGCGGGCCATTGCAGCGGGGCGTTGCGGCGAGGCCTTCCTAGTTGCACGGAGAACGCTCTGAGCTTTTCAAGAGGCGGTGCTGCAGCCTTTTGATGACACATATGGCCTGGAAGCCTTAAACGTCCGGGATCCTGATCGCAGTGACAAAACCGGTACAGCGGCGATGATCGAGCCAGTGCCACTCAGTGATCAAGGATAGCAAGCTGCGCGCGCCTTCGCTGCTTCAACCACTCTTCGACTGCCGCCACGTCACATGCCAAGTGCTGTGAGGATAAGAGAAACTCGCCTAGCCAGGGTCGACGTCGCTTCTTGACATGCCGCTTTCCGCTAGCACCCGTATCGACTCTCTGCGCCCAGGTGAAAATTCGAGAGCGCAAACTTCTGTTGAGCTACTAGCCTGTCGAGAATTCAGCGACTGTTGCAACACGGTGCCGGCCGCGTGGGGATGCCAACGTGAGCGATGCCTTGCATGCACAATGCTTCTCCCCTTCTCCAAGCAAACTTCGTGGCTTGTGAAGTTTTACACTGTGCTTCTAGTTCCTGGGGGTCTTCAAGAAATTCGAGTGTCATTGAACAAAGGCCAAAAGCTCTCCTTAGTTTTCACCGGATGCAGCATGTACCCGGGCAAACACGAGATTGTGCCATTGTACCACTGCGAATACACATCGTTACCAAAGGGCATGTTAAAGTGAGTCACGTTCAGGCCGTGCTCAGGATGAGCTCGGACTGGAAAGGCGGCAACCTTCATGTTCTCATGCACGGCGACGGTGGGCATGAAGCCCTCAGAATTTGTGCCAGTGTTCCGCCGAGAGTGCTTTTGGAGTGCCTGGTAGAATTGCCGGCTGCCCATGAAGATCCAGGTCCACGCTGGCCAGGCGACAAGTGAACGAAGTGTTAGTAAAACATCCTGGAACACGACCGCCCAGCATGCAAAGCTTGTTGGCCAGGACCTAACCTGCGTAATTGCTGGCATACGTCGCCATTTTTTGTCCTGTCGCACGCCACTTGTCCGTTTTCTCCACGCTCTTGATAGCCAAGAAATCAGGCAGTCCCTCAAAGCTAGTTGGCGTTATACGGGCCACAACTCTGTTGACATCAACCAGTCTCCATTCGCTGCTCGACAGGTCGGCCTCTGATGTTTGTGCGGCCAAGTTCATGGCAGCATTCATGAAGTACCCAATGTTGCGGCCTGTGTACCTGAACAAAAGATGGTTTCTCAGCATGCTCAGCGTTGCAGGCGCTCCCAGATACTTCCAGATGCAGGTTTGCGAGCTAGATATGTCGCAAGAATGTACCATGTCCCTGGCATGGCAAATCTCCAAGGCACTTGGCTGCTGCTGTCCTTCTTGCATCAGAAATGAGCAAGGTGCACACCTCAGGTCATACTCTGTGATCCAAGCATATTCATATCCAGGGTAGAGGTCCATGAAGTGCGCCATTGTCAGGTACGGAGCCCTGACACTGGGGCCCTGCATTCAGAAAATGGGTTCAGGCGTCAGAATGGTGGGGAAGTCATAATCCAGCACAATTCCATCCCAATAAGACAGGCAGTTTAGGTGGGCAGGCAGTTTTAAGTGTCATCAGCAATCAGCAGCCTACCTGCACCCAGCCATTCGCATGCATGACAATCCTTGGCTCCACAGGGCAGTGCTGGCAGCAGTGATCACTCACGAGTGGCCTGGCCCGAAGCTCACCCAGTCGCCTGTGAGGTTCAGAGCCGGGTACTTGTGATAGATGTCATCAAAGCGGTGCAGAATAATGAACTGCCGCAGATCTGGTGGCAGGTAGCTCAGCATTGCTGCACGTGTCAGCCGTCCCCTCTTCTCTGCTGGTCTCTGCAGACCAGCAGTCCCTGTAATTTGCATGTGCCTTCTCTGGCTCCCGAGTGGGCATAAACTCCGTTCTGCGTCGTACCTCGAGCATGATGTAGAAATTGAACGCGTTCCCAGGCGTGCTGGTGACCTCGTGCGCAAGCGCACGGAGGTAATTCACCAGATCCAACGATGGCGAGGCGCTCTTCGCTTCGCTAGTGTGTAGGAACATCAATAAAGCAAATTTGGCATCGGGATGCTGCTCGTTGGCGCCCGCTCTGCGGCCAAGAGGAAGGCGATCAAGCCCTTCCAAGAGCTCTTTCTCCTATTTGTGCACTCCTGTTCAACTGAGCTGCGAGGCTTCAGAACGGGTACCTGATGGGCGGGTGTGACGAGCGCCCCGAAGGGTCGACTTCCAGCCTGTAGCGCTCTGCGTAGGTGAGGCACTCGTTAGTGGGGAGCCCCTCAGCAGGAGGCGGCAGCTCGCTGTCTCCCTGGCCTCTGCCTGCGAGCCACTCCATAATCAGCTAACTCGCTTCGGCGGCAACGGGCTTTCAGGTCTATTCAGGTCTATTCAGGTCTTAGCCGCCTGCTTTTGCTTGCGGAGGGAGAGTGCGGAAGCTCACCAGAGGGATGGGCCTCATTTGCACGGGCATGTCGTGCAGCCCGGCGGCTATGGACATGATCCCTGACTCCTGCAGCGAGTGCTGCTCCATGCAGCAAGAGGAGGCATGATGTTGCGATGCGCATTCAGAAGCCCGGGCGGGGCTGACTCCGCAAACGCAACGAGCTAGCGGCGTAGCCAGTTTGCAAGAATCCGTGGCAGCAGTGCAACAGGGCTGGCGCGAAACTATTGAAGTGATCATTGCCTTAATAACCGCGCATCTTCTCCGGCGAGGTGAGGGCCCGGCGTCGTCGACGGCGGGCCTGCTGGCTGGTATAAGGAGGTCGGATGTTCTGGCGACTGCCGTGATCTGCGGTGATCGCCGGCGCGCTCGCCGCGTCCGTGCGAGAAGATGCGATCTAGCACCGTCTCGCTGCTCGTCCTGCTCAACGCGATCGCACTGCACCATGTCGCATGCAGCGGTGACGAGCTGGTCGAAAGCTTGGGGCTGCGCCCTCACCAGGCGCATCGCCTCGGTGTGCTGTCAGTTCCACAATCTCTCTCTTGATGAAGCTGACAGAGCGCGAGGCGGTGAGGACTATATGCGATTGCACCTGCAGAGCCGGACCCTGAGGCACATGCAGACGTCCAATCGCCACCAGCACTGGCTGAAACGACGGGTTCTCAGCGGCAGCTCGACATTGTTTTCGTTCACTACCAGCGAGAACGTCTGCAAGAGCTGCAGGAGTTCTGGCCCAGCTTCATGGACAATGAGAAGGTCAGCCTCGTTCCTGTGTTCCCCTCCAATCAATTTTCGTCGCTCACGAGCTTGCCTGACAGCTACCCCTTCGACAGGTGGCAGCGCTGCGCCCAGCGGTCTGGGTGTACTGCCACAGCCAGGATACGATCAGCACAGAAGGCTTGGAGCCCCTTTTCCGACATGGCGGGAAAATAGTACACCAGGACAATTTTGGAAGGGAGGTCGGCGGTTACTTGGAGTTCATCGTCAGCCACTGGGACGACCTGGCGGACCACACCCTCTTTTCGCAGGACTTGCCGGAGCCCACGCTGGCGCCCAGATTCCTGGTGCAGCCCTCTCCTGGCCGAGGTCCTGGCTGACCATGCTGCCAGCAGGAAGTGAGCCTCGAATGCAATGCCTCCTCCTGCAGAGGTGGTTTGACGCTGCGAGCACAGGCTTCCTCCCACTGGCAGTGTATGCTGCAATGAGCTGCGACGACACCTTCATACCACATGGGCTCATACCTCAGGTGTGCCACTTACTGCCCAAGGACTGTTGCAGAACTGCGACCTGCCTCTGCGGCGCTAACCTGACACTGTGCCTGGCTGCAGATGTACGCCTTGTTCACGCGCAAACTCTGCCCACCTGAGGGGTACAGCGCGGGCTTCAATGGCGAGTTTGTTGTTTCCAGGCAACGCATCAGGCGCCAAGCTCGCCAGACCTACAGCTACCTGCTGGTCAGCCTTGCAAGCCATCCCTCCTGGTTGGGCACTTCTGGATTGCATTCCCGAGTCCCAACTGCTCTTGTTGTGCAGGACCTGGCCGCTGCTGCGGGTGACCACTGGATCCACCATAGCGAGCGACCCTGGCAGCCAGGGGACAGCTCCAACCCCATGTTTGGTGCGGCCCTCCCTTGCGTTGAGCTCAGAGTGGCCCAGCGGCGATGCTCACGCCGCGATGGGGCCGCCTGCAGCGCACCTCATGGAGCGGACCTGGTCACTGGCTTTCGGCTGTTACGACCCGGCGCAGATGCACGACTGCTGGCGGTGCAACAACGACGAATGTGCCCTGGATTACTGCCAGTGTCTGGATGCCTGACGCAGCTCGAGAGAACAGATCTCCCGGAGCATGCCAATTCCGCGATTGCACGTTCTCTTGCAAAGCCTCGCAAGTTCAGACTGACACGAGCATCTCTATCTGGCTGAAGAAAAGTCCCTGGTCCCTGGCCTGAAGCAAAGGAGAACTGGGTCGGCCGTCGGTCGCAAGAAAGTGAAGATAGGGCGGCTGGCCCTGGCCACTATCTCGCGCCACTCTCCTCGTCCGTCCCAGTCGGAGCGCGGCCCGCAGCCGAAGGAGCAGGAGGAGGAGAAGGGAGCGTTCGGGAGGGGAGGCCATGGCCGCGATCACCGGCGCGCTCAATGCCGTCGCCGCCCGGCCGGCGACGCGCACCCCGGCTCGGGTAGGGGCCCCTGTCTCGAGGCATCGAATGAGCTTAGAAATTCCAAACGTTCCACGCACGAGATTCAGCCGCCGGAACGTCGACCAGAGGATGGCTTGTGCGAAATCGCATGCGGGAGCATGCGAGAGCGTCCGGAGAGGCCAGGGGCTGCAGAGGGCCTGGTGCCGGGAATTTTAAGCACTCGAATTCCCAGGAGTGATAGAATTTGGCGAGGCCAGACGGGCCACCCCGCCTGAAAAGTTGACTGCAACTCTGCAGGGCGTCGCTCAGCTGGCCAACGCGAGGGCCGCCCCGCTGGCCGCCCAGAGCAGCAGCTTCCTCGCTGGCGGTGTGCCGCTGGGCCAGGCCATCACCCGCGGCACTGCTGCTGGCCGGCGCGCGCTGAGCGTGCAGGCCAAGGTGCTCCTCCCCCACCAGGCCCCCGGTGTCGTCTGGCCCCGCCAGCAGCGGAGCGCTGAGAGCCGACGCGCGCCTGGCAGATCGGCGACTCGCTGGAGGAGTTCCTGGTGCAGGCGACGGACGACCCCAAGCTGCGCAAGGTCATGATGAGCCTGTCGGAGGCCATCCGCGTGATTGCCTTCAAGGTGCGCCCCTCCCTGCGCGGCCCCCCTCCTGGGCGCCCTGCCGCCGCCAGCGCACCACTCGCCAGCCTGCCCAGCTGCCCTGCAGGTGCGCACGGCCTCCTGTGCCGGCAGCGCGTGCCTCAACTCCTTTGGCGACGAGCAGCTGGCCGTCGACCTGCTGGCCGACAAGCTGCTGTTCGAGGCGCTCAAGTACTCGGTGCGAGAGGGGCCCCGCTTGCGCGGCGCCCCTCGCAGCCTACGCCACATCTGGTGGCTGAGCGGGCGCCCCATTGCGCCGCGCGCAGGAGGCCGTCAAGTACGCGTGCTCCGAGGAGGTGCCCGAGCCGGTGGACATGCAAGGCGCGCTTGTCGCCCTCCTCGAGCCCCAGAGCTGCCAGGGCAGGCACCGGCTGGCTGACAGCGCAGACTGCTGGCACCTCCCCGCGCAGGCTCCGGCTACTCGGTCGCCTTTGACCCGCTCGACGGCTCCTCAGTCGTGGACACCAACTTTGCCGTCGGCACCATTTTCGGCGTGTGGCCCGGCGACAAGCTGACGGGCGTGACCGGCCGCGACCAGGCGCGCCCCCCCCCTGGCGCCTGCCAGACGGCGGGCTGAGACATTTTGGAGGACTATGCCCTAGCAAGCCGCCCGGCGCGCAGGCGGCGGCCGGCATGGGCATCTACGGCCCGCGCACCATCTACTGCATCGCCATCAACGGCTTCCCCGGCACGCACGAGTTCCTGCTGCAGGACGACGGCAAGTGGCTGCACGTCAAGGAGACGACCGAGATCGGTGCGGCCGCTGCCACCCTGTCCTAGTGTCTGGGAGGGCGGAGCGGCTGCGCTCGCGGCCTGGCGCCCGAGCCTGGGGGTGCCTGGTCGCGCCACGCAGGCGAGGGCAAGATGTTTTCGCCAGGCAACCTGCGCGCCACGTTCGACAACCCGCAGTACGAGCGCCTCATCTCCTACTACGTGGGTGAGAAGTACACGCTGCGCTACACGGGCGGCATGGTGCCCGGTGCGGCGCGCGTCCATTCACCTGCGCCCCCCCTCCTCTAAGCGCGGGGGACTGACGCCCGCCCCGGGGGTGTGCCCCTGCTGCAGACGTGTTCCAGATCATCGTCAAGGAGAAGGGTGCGCGCTCCTCCCAGGCCCTCCGCTGCACGACCCCCCGCAGCCCTTGCCTGCCAGGGGCTCACGGCCCCCCCTCCAACCGGCCGCAGGCGTCTTCACCAACGTGACCAGCCCCAGCACCAAGGCCAAGCTGCGCATCCTGTTCGAGGTTGCGCCGCTGGCGCTGCTGGTGCGCCCGCCCTCCCGGGTGGCAGGGGCACAGCAGGCGGCGCGAAGGAGCGCCTGAGGCGCGCGGGCGGCGCTCGCAGGTCGAGAACGCGGGCGGCCACTCGAGCTGCGACGGGCAGCTGGTGTCCGGCCTGGACGTGAAGATCAACGAGCACGACCAGCGCACGCAGGCAGGCCCCGCCCAATGCCCCCCCGGCCGGCCCCGTGACAGCCTGAGGGGGGTCCCCCCCCCCTTCAGCGCGCCTGCTGAGGCCCGCGGCGGCTCGCAGATCTGCTACGGCTCCCGCGACGAGGTCCGCCGCTTCGAGGAGTACCTGTACGGCAAGTCGCCGCGCTTTGCGCCTGAGGAGGTCGAGCAGCTTAACCCCAAGGCCTAGGCTGGCCTGCCTGCGCTGCTACGTGGGGATGAGGGCTGCGAGCTACCCTGAGCAGATGTGCCTGCCGTCTCCGTCCTGCGGAGGCGCCCTGCGCTGAGCTGCCTGAGAAGAGAGACCAGGACACGGAGGCACTGGCGGCGTGGAGGCTGCCTGGAGCGGCGCCTGCAGCGTGCCACGTTGAGGGACTGCAGCACTTGAGATCTGGATGCAGACCCTTGCTGTTGCAGGTTGCCCCTGGTGACAGCCAGACAGTGCAATGTTACAGCCATTGCAGCACTGGTTTTCGCCTTGAGTTCACATGCTACAGCCTGGGCGCTCCGCGGCGCCCCAAAATTCAGTGCAGCAAACTCAGTTCTTGAAGGCCTTGGGGATGGAGTTGGCCTCCATGTTGGAGCCGCACTTGCCCTCCGGCTTGCCCTTGCACTCGATGTCGCGGTCGTCCGAGATGTACTTCACCTGCGGCCGCACGCCCCCGGAGCTCGTCCGCCCGCCCCCGGCTTGCGTGCGGGTTAGGGATGTGGCCGGTGCCATCTGCTTGCCTTGCCGGCGACGGCGCGGTTGTCGCAGCCAAACAGGTTGTTGGGGAACGTGCACGTGCCGTCCTCGACCGTGCGCGAGCCGGCCAGGTTGGCGTACGAAGTGGTGAGGCGCTTGCGGTCGTTCAGCTCCTTGTTTGCAGCGCTGCGCTCGCGCAGCTTGGCCACCTGCGGTCGGGGCGGCTACGGTCTGGCACCCTGCTGCCGTATCCCGTCAGGCTCTCAGCACCAGGCGGGCAGGGAGGCGGACCAGGTCGCTGGCGACGTCCGCCTTGGGCGCGTCCGTCACCGGCTTGGCCGGCTTGGTCTTGGCCGACTCGGGCGACTTGACGACCTCCTTCGTCACCTCCGGGTCGGCCAGCAGTTCGGCCCAGGCCGGCGCAGCCGTGGTGGCAGCGAAAAGCAGGCCCAGGCCCAGCACCTGCGCGGGCAGCCCCAGGAAAGGCTCAGACAATGGTGTGCAGGCGCAGCAGGATCCGGCGCTGCGGCTTCGCCGTCGCTTGGGCCGTGACTCGGCACCCACCGCGTATCCGCATGCCGTTTCGGATAGAATCACCGAAGGCACAAACGGCCGCCATAGGGGTGCAGCGTGTGCCCACCTGGCGCCGCGAGTCCGGCCCCTGCGCCGCCTGGCACCGCACCGCAAGCCGGCCGGTGCGGCTGCTGCGCACTGCGGCGCGAGACCTGCACGGCCGAGTACGTCTAGAGCCCTGGCCGCTGCGGCTTGACACAAATAAGCCTCATCAAAGAGATGCAGCATTGTGCATTCCGACTGCCCACCGCAACCGAAAGAGCTGGGTGCGCGAGCGGGGAAGATCTCGCACGGGAATCATCCGACTCGGTCACCAGGGCCGCCACCAACACAGCGACGGCGGCGAGAAGGTGATGACACCGGCTTCAGCTGGCGCCTGCTATCGCCCGCGGCTCTGTAGCGGAGCAAAAGCCGATGGAGTAGTATCGGGGAGCGTACCCGGCAACGTTGGCGGACGGGAGGGTGAGCGACGACGCCATACTGGTTAGTGGTAGATGGAAGTGGGCAGGGATGAGAGTTGTGAGAACTGGGAGGTGTGATCGGCGAATGGATGCCGACGGGAAAATCTAAGTTTTGAAATTTTTTATTCATATTTCAATGTTTTTTCGCATCGGCCATTTCTCCTGGCTAGTGCAGGCACCTGCCAATATCTGCGCGCTCCTCGCTTCTCGCTCGATCACCAAGACTCAGCCTCAACACACTCCTCGCAAAACGCAAGCTGACCTGAGCAAGCTGGCTGGCCGCCCTCAGATGAGCTCGAAGGAGCTCTGGATCGCGCGCAGGTTGCGCTGCGCCTTGCGCCACTGCGTCCCGCTCGCCTCCAGCGCCAGCAGGAAGACGCGGTTGCCGACGGCCGTTGCGGCCACCAGCCGGTGCGGTTTGAGCTCCCACTTGTAGTAGGTCAGGCCCTTGCGCTCCTCGACCTCCGTGCCCAGCACGTCGCCGTCCTGCCAGCAGGCGGGCGGTCACAGGCGGGAGGGGCTGCCGGCCAGCAGCCGTCCGGCGGGCCAGGCGGCAGCTGGGCGCACCTCCAGCGGGCGGCCAAAGAGCTCGGGGCCAAAGCCGGCGATCAGGCGGTCGGGCGCGCCCAGCTGCTCGATGCGGACGTCCGAGTTGAAGCCGACGTCGCGGAAACGCAGCACGGGCGCGACCACGACCGCCAGGCTGCCCTCGCGCTCGTTGCCGAAACGCAGGTCGATCTGCAGAGGGCAAAGGGGACGTGAGCAGCCGCTGCGGCGGGCGCGTGCGGGTGGGGCCCAGCCGGGAGCAGTAGAGGGCCGCACCTCGGTGCCGCCCAGGTCCGCGATGGAGACCGGCACCTCCCGCCACCCGTCCGGCACCTGCACAGGGGGGGCTGCTCGGGCCGACTAGCACAGCAGGGGGCGCAGGCTGAGCTGGGCGACCGGGGCGCGCCTTGAAGCTGTACTGCGGGATCTCGCTCCACCCGACGCCGTGGCCGCCCGACTTGCCCTCCGGCCGCGTGTAGGTGCGGAAGCCGCTGCTGTCCTTCTCTGTGGTCAGGCCTGGCGCCGCCGGGAGCCGTCAGGACGCAGCGGCAGGGGAGTCGGTGCTGCAGAGAATACTGGCAGAGGCTGCGAGCCGCACCAGGTATCCGGCCGGCCGTCAACCCCTGCACCGCCCACGCAGGCTGGCTGGGGAGAACCGCTGCCCCCGCCATCAGCAGCGGCAGCGCCAGCACGCTGCGCCGGCCGGTCGCCTGCGGACCGTCATCCTGCAGCCGCAAGTGCCGGCACCGCTGTCTAGGAGGTCCACCAGCAGGCTGAAAAACTGCCTCTGCGGGTGTCCAAAAGATGGCAGACAGGAGTCCTCACGGCACGCTGAGCGTCACCCGCCAACCGCTGGCGGGGAGTATCTGGCGCCACAGGCCGGCTGGTCGGCCGGGCGCTCGCCGCGATGCGGCCTGAGTGCTGGACGGTGCCACGCATGCCCCTGCGGCATCAAGGCACCTGCGTCAGCGGCCTTGGCTGCAGGCTAATACTGCATTGATGCAAGAGGCAAAGAAAGCATGAGCACGCTGCCCGGCGAACTATTGCGGCGAACGACGGTGCAAGCCGAGCAAAAACGAGCGCACCGGTGCGATTTCTGCCTTCTCTTGGCTCAGTCCGGGCAAAGCCAGTCCGCTGACGAAGTTCTGCAATCAATGGCGATCAAGGTAGAGTCGCCCACCGTTGTCTGCTGTCGCGGGCGCGCAGCGATGCGCTCGACCCTGGGCGAGCCAAACAGTCTCGACAGCATTCCCCGATCGCTCAACACACACGAACGTCTGCAGCATAGTTCTTCGCTGCGCACGTGCAAGGCCCGGCAGAGGAGGCCGGGCCTCAGACCTGGGCATCGGACTGCGGGGTCCTCCCTGAGGCACCGGGCCGCAGCGGTGCGGGGAGCCATGGGCGGTGCGCCGGAAGCGCTTGCCGCTCAGGTGGTGCCTCGCTGCTTCGGTCCCGGACCTGGGAGTGCCCAGAAGAGCACTCCAGCACCAGCTGCAGGATGCTACCCACCGTGCTTGGCTAGCCGAGTGCTGCTGCTGCTGCACAGTCTGGGTTAGGAAGCCCTTGCTGGGACCGCCGCTACGAGGCAGGAAGGCTCTCTTACCGGCTGGCCGCACGTGTTAAAGCGGAGTTGGCTGAGCGCTGCTCGTCACACATGCAGGACGAGCTGGCCAGGAACAAGGTCAGCCTGGAGTGGCGCGACTTCTGCAGTGCCCTGCTCATCCCGCTCAACCAATGCCGCCGAGACAATCTGTTCCTGCCGTGGCGCTGCGAGCACGAGCGGCACGCCTACGAAAAGTGCCAGTACTTCCAGTACAAGGGCCGGCTGCTGCACAAGGCAGATAGCCACTAGCGGTCTTGGCAAGCCCCAGACCGAGTGCTGAGAGTGCGGCTTGCATGGAGGCACCCCAGCTTGCCTGCAGAAACTCTGTGATGGCCGGTGCTGGGTTTGAGGGGGAGCCTGGTGAGCGTGCCGGCGGTGCCCTGTCAGCCCTGGTCTCTCCCCTTGCAGAGTAAGTGGTTTGCGGCCCCTTCCACATACGTTCACGCCATGCTCTCACTGCACAAGCATTCCTTGGGCGGCCAGGCCACAACATGTCGCTCAGCCTATGTGCACATGCTCAATACAATAGGATGTGTGCTGCAGGTTGTCGGTTTCTGCCTTGATTGCCCACACATCCCTTTCCTTCCCTTGGTGGCCGCAGCTGAAGCCTTCTCGGTCCAATTTGTCGCACTGGAGAGCTGGCACCCTCGCACAAACGTGGGCGTCATGCTCCCAGCCTGCTGGATCCGGGGTGATGTGCTGCAAGGCACCTCAGGCATGAGTCTCCTTCCGCCTGCGACAGTCCCCGGCTGCGGCTGCCAGCAGCCCTCACACTAGCGGGCCAGCGGGGCGGTGCGATGGAGAAGGGGTGCTTCATGTGGTGGCGGTGCAGGCAAAAAACACAAAGGGCGGGCTTATTGGGGGTTGAGTCAAAGGTCGACGCCTTTCACCGCGAGCCATCTGAGCAACTTGGAAAGCTGAGGGTGGTCAGCCGGCGTCTGTTGCCTCAGAGCCTGCCCTGAGGGTGTGCAGTCTGCTGGGGTGTGCAGTCTGCTGGTTGAGAGGCGGGGGCGGCCACCCTAGTAGGGCCAAGCCGCCGCCTTTCCGCCCGAGCGCGAGCAGGCAGACGCAGACCCACCCGCCCCTCGGGCCTCTCCCAAATTGCGGCCGCGGCGGCCAGTGTGCGCGTCGTCCGCGAACAGAAGCCCCTACGCACGGGAGCGGCACGCCTCGGAAAGTCCGCCTGACGCACGCCCGCGCGCAGCAGCCAGCAGCGGGTACGCCGCCGCTCAACCTTCACTGAGTACCCCGGTCGCTTCTTTGAGAGAGTCATCCCCTCAGCTTGCGGCCCGAGCCCGCTGCGGCCGCGGGCAGAGCTGGCAGCGAGCGTTTTTCGCCCTGCCGCGGCGCACCCGCCGCCGCCGCGAGGCTCGGGGGCGGTGTGGAGCCGCGTGGGCTGCTTCGGGAAACGGGGGGAGCGCCGCGGTGGCGCGGGGAGCGCTGCGGCGTTTTCTGGGCGGGCTCAAGGCAGCGAGCCCGCACCGCACCGCTTGCCTGTAAGCTGCTGGCCGCCTTGCCGCCTTTGCAGGTGCCGAGGTGAGGAGCAAGCCTTCTCGCCTGGGCTTGGGTCAGGGCTCGGGAAAACCTCTCCTCCCTTTCACCTGTCTTGCAGACAGGAAAAGCGCGTCGAGCCAGGCTCCATGCTGCGGCCTTACTGCCCAATGATGCGCTCCTGGCTGTGTCCACCAGTGGTCTCAAAACGCGTCCAGCCCCCGCAGGCGCCATGTCGCACTACCACAGCCAGCAGCAGCAGCCGCCGCCCTACATGGGTCACCAGACCTTCCGCCAGGTCTGGCCTGATACCAGACTGAAGCGTTGCTATTTGCAGCCCGTTGGTCGGCAGCCAGCTCACCATCCCTGTCCCACTTATGCAGGACCCGGCCAACAGCAGCTTCCAGCAACCGCCAGTTGGGCAGCGCGTTGCACTTCAGCAGGGCCTCGGCCCTGCAGACGCAAGCGGCCAAGGTGAACATGCCACTCACCAGCCAGGCCCCCCTCGGTTATGCTCGCTGTCCATGCAGAGCGACAGGGAGTGTATGCTGCCCTCGCAGGCAGCGCGCCTGCGACTTTCCACCAGGCAAGCCACATGAGCCAGGGCCAGACCCAGCAGCCCAGCCACGGCTACGGGCAGAGCGCATCAGCAGACAGGCAAGTCCGGGCTAAGCATCTGATCCTAACAGCAGCTGTGCTCAGCCAAACTGCTTTCAAGCCTGGCCATTTCTGCCCGCAGGTCGGCAGGCTTCCAGAGCCAGTACGGGAGCCAGCAGCAGCAGCAGCAGCAGCAGCCCACAGGCACGCCCCTGTCCACCACGCCGAATCACAGTGGGAATCCCCCCCCCCCTAAGGTGCGGCCTGCATTGCTGAGCCTGTGTGTATGCGTGCAGCGCAAGGCTGGCAACAGGACGCATGGAGTGCCCCGCCGCAGCGCACCCAGCCCGAGCCTTACAGGCCGCCGCTCCAGTCTGCCACAGGTGCAAAAGCCCTGCAGTCCCTGGAACTCACGGCCAGCTCATGAAGTGCCAGCCTGTAGCGCTCACGCTCAAAATGCGCCGCCTGCAGGGGCGCCAGTGTCTGACAGGCCCACCAACGCGCAGCAAAGCTTCCAGACCCAGCCAACCGCCAGCCCGCAGGTGTGGGCGCCCACGCCCACGCCTGGCTGGCAGCAGCAGCAGCCGCAGCAGCAGGCCTGGGGCGCGCCGCCTTCCCCGCGCCAGGCTGCTGCCCCCGCCCGCCAGTCAGTGCCTCACACAGGCGCGCCAGCTCTCCTTCTCCACGAGCCGGCTGTCAGCCAGCCGCAGCGACAGTGGGCAGGCAGCATGCGCTGCCTGGCATTGAGCGGGTACGGGCTGCAGGGCCCGCTGCTTTGCCGTACGACCAGGCAGCCGCCGTTGCCAAGCAGCCGCCGCCCTACAGCCAGCCCCAGCCCCAGCCCCAGGCGGCGACTTTCCAGCAGCCGCCCGCACACGGAGCGCCGCCCGCCTACCGCCAGCCGGCCCCCAACCAGTCGCAGGCGGCGACCTTTGGCCAGCCTCAAGCGCAGCCCCCGCCCACAGCGCAGTCGTACAGCCAGCCGGTCAGCAAGGCTCTGCCCTCGGCCTACAGCGCGCCCTCAACAGCAGACCCAGGCTACGGCCGCCACGCTGGTGCGCCCGTCTCCCCAGGTGCACTCCCCTCGGCCATGGCAGAGAGGCTAGGATACGGGCGCGGCCGGCTGTCCAGCCCCCTGCCTCCTGTCGGAAGCTCACGGCCCGCACGCGGTGTGCAGGCGGCCAGGCAGCGCAGGCGGCCGCGCCCAGCCGGTACCAGCCGCTGGATGCCCCACGCCCCGCGCCGCAGGCAGGCGCCTGGGAGGCACCCGGTGCGGTCCCGCTCCGCCCTTGTCAGTCCTGGCCCAATGAGCCCTGTGCTCAAGCTGCAGCTGCCGAGTCTCGCGCTGCTCTGCCCTTGCAGCCCTGCAGCAGCAGCCGCCGGCCGACAAGCTGGCCGCGCGTACCGGCAGCTTTGCTGCGGTCCAGCCCCGCGAGCGGCCGCAGTGGCCAGAGCCGCAGGCGCGCGCGCCCCCCACTGGCGGCAGCGGCGGCTGGGACGAGCCGCCTGAGCGCGGTGCGATTCCCCAACCAACCTTTCCTGCAGACAAAGTGAAGGCCAAACGCACGATTTGGCCCTGAAAGGCCAGATCTGCGAGCTAGAAGGGGTGGCGCCTGGCAGTCAACTCTGCAGGCCCCGGCAGCAGTCGCTGCATGTACGGTGAAGGCAGACATGCTCCTGACCGCTTAATGGTGATGTTCTGCAGAATGGCACCGCAGCAAGCAGCCCGCGCCCGCGCCCGCGCCTGCCCCTGCACCCGCACCGCAGCAGCCCCAGCCGCAGCAGGCGGCCTGGGGCTCCTCCGCGTCTGCCGCTCACATCGGCGGCGGCGGCGGCTGGGACTCTGCTGCCAGCCAGGGCCAGCCGCAGCCGTATCAAGACGGCTGGGGGTCTCGCCCCAGCGAGGGCAGCCGCAGCCAGCTTAAGCAGCAGCAGGAGCCGCCGGCGGTGGCCGCCAACAGCGGCTGGGACAGTGCGGGCGGTGGTTGGGACAGCGCGCCTGCCGCGCCCGCACCGGCCGCCCCCCGGTCAGCTTCACTGGCCCGCCGCTGCTCTGCTTGAGTTGCAGCCTTGGCTTGACCTTGCGCTGCTGTGCCGCTCTGCAGCCAGGACAGGCCGCAGCAGCAGACCCGCGAGGAGGGCTGGGGCCCCACGGGCGGCGACAGCTGGGGCCCCTCGGGCGGCGACGCTGCCGGCGCAAGCAGCTGGTCGCAGGCACGCCCTCCCGTTCCTGCCTTCGGCAGTCCTGGCGCTCGCAGCTCCAGCTGTCCTGGGAGGCTCAACCCGCCATGTTTTGCAGTGGTTTTTGCGACCGCACAAGCTGCCGTGGGATGCTCCACCCCGGCATTACTGAGGCCCGTCTTCCTGCCGTGCAGGAGCCGCCGCCGCCATTTGTCGAGCCGCCGCCCGTCGACCGCGACAGCCTGCTCGCGCGGCTGAAGAAGGCGGCTGCCGGCATCTCGACCGGCCCCACGCGCGCGCAGCTCATCGCGGCCGCCGTGAAGGTGCCCCGCTGCGCGTGCCGCCCCTCGCACCGATCTGCAGCCCGGCGGCCGCAGGGGTCTCCCTGCCCCCCCTTCCTGGGGGCGTGCTGGCCCGCATGGGGCGCACCGCAGCGCTGCCTGAGCGCATGGCCAGCATGGCGCTTTTTGGCCAGCCGAGCTTGCGGATTTGGGGGCAGTCGGCAGCAGGGAGCGCGAGGGACAAGCCAGAGCCCTAGCGGCAGGCGGCCGAATCGATGCTGACCGGACGGCTTGGCTACCGCGCGCAGGCGGGTGCGCCCGAGGCGCCGCCGCACGCTCCGCGCGAGCCGGACGACTGCTTTGGCACCTCGGGCAGCGCCTGGGGCGGGGAGGGCGGCTCCCGGGCCAGGGAGCCCGCCAGCTCCGTCGGCGGCGGTTGGGAGGGCCCCGGCAGCGCCAAGGCCGGCGCCGGCGGCAGCAGCGCCGGCGGCTGGAACGCGCCCAGCCAGCCTGAGCTCAGCAAGCCCCTGCAGACCGGTGCAGCAGCCAGCTGGGACACTGGGAATGGCAGCGGCCAGCGGCCCGCAGCCGGCGGCGGGTGGGATGCGCCGCCGGACAGCAGCGCCGGGTGGGCCCAGGCGAGCCAGGGCAGCCAGCAGGCCGTGCCAAAGCCGGCGGCTGGCGGCTGGGGCACACCGCCTGCGCCTGCGCCTGCCAGCCAGGCAGGCGGCAGCGGCTGGGGCTCGGCTGCCAGCCAGGGCAGCCAGAGCCAGCCTGCCGCGCCCAAGCCAGCGGCCAGCGGCTGGGAGTCCGCACCCACCGGCAAGCCCAGCGGCGGCGGCACGGACTGGAGCAAGGTCGGCAGCAGCGCCGCCGCTCAGACAGCCTCGGACGGCGGCAGCAACCCGTGGGAGGCGGAGCTAGACGAGCTGCCGCCTGCGCCCCAGGCCGCGGCTTTGAAGCAGCCGCCGAGCCAGGCCGCGCCCGTGCAGCCCAAGTAGGCCCCCCCGAGGGTTGCACTGGGTCCAAGCGCCTGCTGCAGACTCCCTGGTCGCATCTTGGCAAGCGCCGAGCAGGGGGTCGATGGCATGCAGCTGCCGGTGGCTTTGCATGGCTGCGTCCTGAGGTTGGTGTCGGCATGCAGGCAGCCCGAGCAGCGCGCGCCGCCGCCCGTCACGCCTCAGCCCCAGGGCCCGCCTCCGACTGCCGCCATGCCACAAAGCCGCGGCCTGCGCCTGCCACTGACAAGTCCGCGGCTGCTGGCAGAGCCGAGCAAGCCAGCTGCCGGCAGCGCGTGGGAGGGCCTGCTGGACGAGCAGGAGGGCGGCGCCCCCTCGTCCGCCCCCGCCAAGCCCAGCAGTCCCCCAGCATCTGGGCAACCTCCGGCGGCGGCCGCCTCTGCGAGGTGCGGCCCACAACGAGGCGCCAGAGCCTCGGTCTGGGGGCCCAGCCCTGCTCTCAGCTGCACAGGCACGGTCTCCTGCAGCCAACGGCAGCATGCGAACCCTGGACGAGTCTTTGTCGCCGCGCGCAGGATCGAAGAGCACAAGGCACCTGAGCAGGCGGCCGGTCTCGACGCCTGGGACCGAGCGCTGGAGGCGACCGAGGTCGAGCCGCTGAAGTGCGTCCACCTGCCCAACCTTGACGCAAGCAGAAGAGGACCACAGAACTGGCGATGCAGGCAGCTGAGCAGTGGCTGCGGCGCTGCAGGCCGACGCCCGCGGCTGTGGAGCCGGCCCCCAGCCGGGCCACCGCTCGCACGCCGCCGCCAGCCGAGCCCGAGTCAGAGAGGTGCTGCATCCTCCAGGCTCATAACCCTTCCTTGGAGCAGGTCGATTTTGCCGTTCGAGTCATCATGAAAACCTGGTGCTGCTGCAGGCCTGTCAAGCTCTCGCTCGATGCGCCCAAGCAGCCCGACGCCGACCAGAAGGGCAACGACAAGCCCGCCGAGCTGGCAGCTGAGCCGGCGCTCGTGCCCACGTCCGAGAGGCACGCCATGCAGGCCACATGGCTTCAGCCCCTTTCTTGGCTACGACACGAGCAGCGCTCTGAGGGACAGTTGTGTGCTTGCCAGCAGCGAGGCAGAGCAGGCCAAGGCTGCCGCCGCCAGGGAGCAGCAGCTCGGCGAGCCAAAGGCGGCAGCGACGCACGGCCCATCCGCCGAGCCGGCCTCCCGCCCGTCCCAGGCATGCCTCCCTCTCGCGCCGCTGTGTCCAGAAGGCAGCGGGTGCACGCCGGCGAGCCGTTTGCAGCCGGTTGTCTGCTGGCTTGCACTCAGCTGTAGTGGGGCGCAGGCCGCCTAGGAATCTGCCTCGGGAAGCCGGGAAGCCTCACAGCCCCGTGCTTGCTTGCAGCAGGTTGCAGCCATGACGCAGCCGGCCACAGTGCCCGCCCCGGCCACAGCCCCGGAGGCGCTGCGGGCGCTGCTGGTGGTGGCGGAGACCGCTGGCGTGGAGGGCGTGACGCTGCAGCTGGGCGCCCCGCAGCCGGCCGCGGCCCAGACCAACCCCCAGGCGGAGCCGCTGCCGGAGGCAGCCACGCCCGGACAGCAGCCGGTGAAAGTTCAGCCAGAGGACGAGATGGTGGCAGCCGAGAAGCCAGCCGAGCAGCCAGCAGCTGCCCAGGCTGCGGGCCTGCAGCTGGCCGCAAAGCCGCAGCCCGAGCCCAAGCAGGCTCAGCCCGCACCGGAGCCCCAGAAGCAGCAGCCGGTGGAGGTCGCGGACGACCAGCCCAAGCCCGAGCAGCCCCAGCTCGAGGAGCAGCAGCAGCAGGAGCCGGCGGCAGAGCAGCAGCTGGCCCAGCAGGATGCGGATGAGGAGGAGCCTCAGCTGGGGCAGGCAGCCGAGGAGCCACAGCCGGCGCCAGACGCGCTTGGCCGGGCGGCGATGCCGGCCGTCGTCACCCTGGCTGCCCCCGAGGTGCGCTGCCTGCCCCAGCCGCGGCAGCCTGCTTGCTGACTGGCCGATGGCAGGCTGCTGCAGCACAGGAGCTGCCACAGGAGGGCGCAGGGCAGCTCTCAGACGACCGGCTGTCAGGCGGATGTGTGAAGGCAGCTCCGTGTCTGCATCCTGCAGGTCCCCCTCGAGGAGCAGGCGCCCGCGGAGGAGGCGGCGGAGGCGACGGTGGAGGTCACTCGCCAGCCGCCTGCGGCCGGCCTGCCCAATGGCGGCAGCTGCGGGACAGTGAACGGGCGGGAGGGGACGGCGCTGATGGCGGCTGTGACAGCCGCGCTGCCGGTGCTGGAGCTCGCGGATGCGGGCGCTGCAGCCGGTCTGCTGGCCGCGACCGAGCGCGCCGTCGCGGCGCTGGACGCGGCAGCCGCGCGCGGCTTTGGCCTGGGCCTGGCGACCGCGGCCAAGCCGGCCTGAGCGAAGGTCGGCCGGCCCGACGCCAGCCGCCCCGCCGCCCTGTGAGGCTGGGCGTGACGCGCTGCGGGCGGCTGCGCAGGCCGGAGAGCCGCTGGACGCAGCGGCTGGGTGCGGGCTGAGCGCTGCAAAACGGGCTTGTGGGGTCTGGAAGCTGGCGGGTTCGGGGCAAGGCATGCCCGGCGATGGGACGTGCGAGTTGAGAGCGGGTTTCTGGGCTGTCGGCTCGCTAGGAGGGCTGGCAGCTGCTCGGTGGGGCAGCGTTGAACACGTGGTGCTGCATGCGCACCTGTCTGCTTGAACAAAGGCAACTTTGTAGATGGTACACAACAAAGTACAGTGCACAGCAAAAATTGGGCTGCAATGCCTGCCTAAAAGTTTGCTTTATGTGCAAGCAAACTGCTGTGCTTTGGAGCGCGATGCCTATCAGTCATCAGCCTGGGCCAGCTGTGCTTGAATCCGGGGGCGGCGCTGCAGCCCGGGGCGCGAATCGCGCAGCCAGCCGCCGCCGAAACTCAGAGTCGGGCTGTCCGGCGCCCGCTCGGCGCTCCGCGACCAGGCCCTGCAGCGCAGCAGCAAAGCTGTCCAGTCGCGGGAGGGCAGGTTGGCACGGCCTGGCTGCGGAACGGCCTCCGAAAGCGTGCCTGCAGCCAGCGCTTGAGCGGCAGCACCCGCGCCCGCAGCGCCTCCGCGGCCGCGGGCCCGCGCTCGCGCACGCGCTCGCGCAGCTCCTGCGGCGACCGCACGTCCAGAGCGCGAGCAGCCACGGCGGCCGCCGTCAGCGCCGCCGCGCCGCCGAGCAGCGAGCCGTAGGCCAGCGAGCGCACGCCTGCCGCCGCTCGCCAGCGTCAGGCGCCCGTGCCAGGCCACCAGGAGCACTCGAGCCGCACAGAATGCCCCGAGCTCCAGGGCAGCCGCTTTGCCTGCCGCGCTCTGGATATCTTCTGCAAGCGTCGAGGCACACCCGTGATGAAGGCGCGGCGGGCGGCCTCTCGCGCGGCCGGGCTCCGCTGCACGGCGGGCGGCTGGCCGCCGCTGCTGGCCTGGCGGTGCAGCACGAAGCGGTCGCGGCCGAGGCGCGCAAACGGGATCTGGCCGACCGCCGCCACGCCGTACAGCGAGGCGCGGAAGCGGCGCAGCTCCTCCTCGCTCGGCGCGGGCAGCCGTCCGCGCACGCGCCTGCGCGCCCCCGTGCAGCCGTCAGCAGGCCAGGCGGTGGCAGTGGTCTGGCTGCGTCGGGTGGGCTGCTGTTGGCCAGAGCACCTGAGGAATCGGCGGCGCTGCTCGGCGGAGGGGTCGTCCACGCGCACCTGCTGCTGCAGCACCTCTGCCAGGACCTGCAGCCGTAGAGCCGCATGCCTCATCCTGGCGTGGGAAGCTCCCACGGCCGCGTGGCTTGCCGGCGGCAGGCGGGCAGTGCCTCAAAGGTGGCCGCGCTCTCGGCCAGCGTCTGCTCCCGCCGCGGCATCAGGTAGCCGCCAGCGATGTCCTCGATGCGCCCCTGCGTGACTAGCCGCGAGCGGTGCCGCTGGATGTCCGCCTCCTGCAGGCCTGCCCACCAGTCAGCGAGCTTTGAGGCTGGCTTTCTCCCGGGTGGCATACACCAAGAGCAAAATGAAGCCGCCGCTGGTGTGCAGCGGAAGGTGGATTGCTGCCCGAGCTGTCGCTGCCGCGCGTGGTCATAGCCCCACGAGTGGAGACCCGGGCCTAGCGTGGAGCAAGTGGAGACCCAAGATGCGGACAGCGTGTGTACGGGCGATGAGCGTGGAGACGAACTCGCCTGCTCGAGCTTGAAGTAGGCACTCTCCCGGGCCAGCGCGAAGCCCTTCAGGCCGCGAAAGTCTGCCATCGCGCCTTCCTCGGCTCCGGGGGCGCCGGGCCTGCCGCGACTGGCGCCGTACAGCGGTCGGATGTCTCGCTGCCAGCTGCTGTCCGAGCTTTGCCTGAATAAGAAAGGAGAAAGGAGAAATGAAGAAAAAGCGAAAAGAAGAAAGAGGAGCCGAGGCAATACATCTCGTTGCACCACCAAATCACTCTCTCAGCTCCGCCAGAGCCCGTCTCGGTTCGATCTGGTCGTTATCGGACTAGCTGACCGCCTCGCCACACTCAGAGATTCGGGGATCAAAATCTCATCACCTCACCATAGCGGCGGTCGAAATTCGATGAGAGGATAACAATGCTGAAAGTCAAACCAGCAGGTTTCATTTTTTCTCCTTAGCAGCGAGAAAAACTTCCGCTTTCGGCGGCATGCAAACAATCAAGCAATCGCGAGAGATGCCTTCCCGGCACTTTTGCAGCTGAGAATCATGATTGGGCATGTTGGAAGCCGATCGGACTGCTGAACATACAGGCAAAAAGAAGCCCGTGCGCTGGCCCTCCCTCCCTGTGCCACGGGGACGACAGCTGACAAAGCCAGGGGCAGGAGCCGAAGCCCGCATCGCTCCCCAGCGCTCACTCCCTTTACATTAGAAGCCAGGCAAGCCAGGCCCTTTCAAAGCCCTGTCGAGGCGCTGCGAGAGCGGAACCCGCGCTGCATGCGGTCGGCCTCACGGGAAGAAAGTCGGCGCTGAGACTTCTTCAGCTGCTGGAGACCTCATCACCATCGACTCGCCGCAGCAGCCGCCAACTTCGCTACGCCTTAGAGTGCGGCGCCCCAACTCACTTTCATTCACGTCCCGACCGCGGCGCCGCGCGAGCATTTGGTCAGCCATCCCGCTCAGATGCGGGTCGAGTAATGCAGAAGGAAGATGTGAAATGTCGACCTCGCAGGCGCCTGGCGTCGGCGACGGCCGCGGCGGCGGAAGATGCGCGCGCTCGTCGTTGTGCTCCTCGCGGCGATGTGCCTTGCGGCGGCCTTCCACGCCGTGTATGCCACACTCTATCCGCAAGGTAATTTGCTTGGCGCGTGCGAGCGCGCGGCCCTCCAGGCGCAGGGGTTGCACCGACCTGCTGCCAACCGCTTCGCGCACGCCAATGCTAATAACGGCCGTGTGAAATGAAGGCACCAAGCAAGCCGCGGGTGAGCAGGAGCAAGGCGCACTCCGGGTCCTGCCGGCGCGCGTGCTCCTCGCAGGCCAGCTGGGAGAGGTCGGTGGCCCTCTTCCGACTGGCGCACAGGGCTAGCAGACCAGCAGTGAGGTGTTCTCACAAAACGCTTCGTACAAACGTGCAGGTTGCTCAAGGTGGCAGTGACAGACCGAAGCCCCACGGTGCCAGCAGACCAGAATCGCGGCGTCTGGGGGGTCACCGCGTCGCCTTTGGTGGCAACGGCGGCAGCAACCCGGAGCGCTTCTACCTGCACTTCCAGACGCGCGAAGCGGGCGACCTAGAGCTGCATGCTGGAACGGGCGCCTACTTGCGCATCCACGACCACGTCCAGGCCCGATGAGCAGCACACACACAGGCTGCTCCTGGGTGGCCTTCCCGGGTCGACAGTCGAGAGTCCCTTGTTGTCCTGCCTGAAGGTGGAAAGCCAAGTCTCATGCCCGACTGAGCCAGGAGCAGAACTGTGTGCGCTGCGCCCCTCCCCACGAGAGGCTGCCTGCAGCGCCAGTCAGATCGCCCCTCATGACACCGCCCCCGTCGCAAGCAGCGCCGTTGCTTTGCCCGCAGCTCTACCCCGCAGGACCGCACATGAAGTGCATGTGCGGGCTGCGACCCCAGTTTTCTTCTCTGATGGTTGCCAATGTGCTCCCGGAAGCCGCTTAGCGCTTCCGAAGCTGGACGTGCTGCTGCCGCGCAAGCCAAATTGTGGCTCGGCACATGAGCCTTCCAACCGCTTCTCTGTTTGAGCCCTATCCCTGTCTTTATTTGGCTTGTTTTCTGCCGGAGCACTGAGTTCCATCTTGGCCAGTGCGGGCCACATCTGGCGCTGTCAGCGCGTGGCTGAGGCACCCTCTGGTCATGAGAAACGATCATTTTGTGTCTGTTTTGCGCCCTGTTGTACAAGAGGCCTGGTTTCATCCTTTAGCTCTGGCCATGTCCGGACACCTGACATCGTTAACGCCACCCGGCGCGTAGCATGTGCTGCTGCTGCGATTTCTAATAAGCCCCCCCCCCCCCCCCCCCCAATGCGCTGCCAAAGAAGGCAGGTGTAAGAGTCTTCACATCCCTCAGCGAGCCGCTCTGGCGCACCCACGCTACTCGGAGCCTCGCGCTTGCAGCAGGCGGGCCAGGTTGCCGACGCCGCTGGTGTACGCAAAGTAGCACCACGGCACCCATGAGGGGAAGCCGCCGGGGCCGAGCACGTCCGGCCGGCCGTACTGCCACAGGCCGAGCCCGTTGATGAGCAGCAGCTCGCTGGCCGGCGCGGCGACGGCGCACAGGGCCGCGAGCGCCAGGCCCTGGCGAGTGCGGTCAAAGGCACGCCAGCCGAGCAGGGCTGTCGGGGCAAGCACGGCGGCAATGCCGGCCGGCGGCCAGTCGCCGGCGTACAGCAGGGCGCTCAG
>BHFV01000043.1:0-50984 GCA_003568905.1 Trebouxiophyceae sp. KSI-1 | reverse complement strand
CGCCCGCCAGCAGCAGCCGCGGCAGCACGCCGCGCACCGGCAGCAGCCGCGGGTGCTCCGCTGCTCCTGCTCCGGGCCTGGCCGCCGCACACGCGAGACGCCGTGCTGCAGGGCGCCTGCGCTGCGGCGCTGGGCTGCAGCGTCTTGTGGCGGCCCTGCACAGCCGTGCCTCAAGGCTGCCGAGCATGGCTTCGCTCAGGCTGCGCCTCGCCGGGCGTGCTCTCTGCGTTGCCAGTGACACGCAGGCTGCCCTCGATGAGAGGTCGAAAAACCGCGTCCACGCCCTGCGATTACCAGACCTGGGTGAGGTCTTGTACAGGCCAGGTAGGAGTGCACTAGACACGGACCATGCATCAGAAATCGCGTGCCTGATTCCAGGAACGTGCGGCCGCCCCTCGCAGCTCAGGACCCACCAGCGGCGAGGGAGGCGCCTGCAGGTGGTGTGGGAGGTAAGTGGGTCGAGTTGAGCAGGGTGAGAGCCGTGCTGAAGGGAGAGAGCAGCTCGCCTGTGGTGCTGCAGGCTCCGCTGGCGAATTGGGGAGCGCCGCGGCCAACTGGGCAGTCGAGTGCCAGATGTGCCTCTGCAGCCCACACTTTTAGGTCTCAGGCCTCGCATGGTCAGGCAGGGAGGCTCAATCGCCCTGTGCGAGCCTGTATGCTGGCCAACCCCTGCAACTTCGATCAGAAATCGGAGGTCTACCTTTGTAGCAACGTAGCCGCCACCGGCCGCGGCCGCACCAGCCAGGAAGGAGAGGACGCGCGTCCGGGTCAACACCGACATTTGCGGCCTTTGTGCAGCCGAGTTTGATTCGTGTTGGCCTTCACAGACCGAACCCGCTGACTCGATCCTCCTCACATTCCCAATCGTACCTTCCGTAGCGATTTGAGTGGTAAAAGGAGCGGACAGCTCGCTACTGGCTGCGCCTCGAGCGAGTGCGCCAAAACAGATTGGGGCATGGCACATGCACTCCCAAAACTGAGGGATCTCCGGCTGGAGGTGCAGACCGCGAAGCGCTTTGCCGTGCTAGAGCTGGCTCGACCCAGTAAAAGCAATGCGTTTGACGAACTGCTGCTGTCAGAGCTCTCACAGGCAAGGCGTGCGTACTAACCCAGCATGAGCCACTGCAGCGCCATACAGCTGCAAACTTATGATGGGGCCGCACGTTCTCAGGCGCTGGAGTGGTTGGACGCCTGCCCTGACGTCCAGGCGGTGTGTGTTCGCTGCCGGCCTGGCGACAGCTGCCCTGGCGCCCTGCTGAACTCGCTCGTCAGCAGGCTTTGTTTTCTGCAGGTGGTGCTGCGTGGCCAGGGTCGGAACTTCTGCGCAGGCATCGACCTGAGCAGCCTGGAAGATCTACCTAGTGGTCATGGTGCTGACCCTGGCCGGGCAGCTGCTGCCTTCCGTCGTCAGATACTGCGCATGCAGGTAAGCTCACTATGCTCAAGCAACGTGCACCTACACGGGCAGCCCCGCATGTGCGACACGCAATGCATGAGACCGCTGCAGGAGGCGCTGACTGCCATCGAGCGGTGCCGCTGGCCTGTCATTGCGGCTGTTCAAGGTCTGCCTCTCCGCGCCCCCCCTGGGGCCTCAGTCGGCTGACCTTGATGCTCTGGCTCACACGCGCTTAGGGTGGCGGCATGCAGGCGCGTGCGTGGGCGGCGGCCTCGACATGGCGGCCGCCTGCGACGTGCGCATCTGCTCCGCTTGCGCGGCCTTCTGCCTCAAGGCGCGCATGTCTGCTGCCTGTCCCGCTCAGCAACACACGTATGCTGCCCACAGACTGACTCCTGGTGAGCCTGCAATGCCCTGCCCTGCAGGAGGTGGACCTGGCCATCACGGCCGACCTGGGCTCGCTGCAGCGCCTGCCGCCGATCATTGGCTACGGCGCGCTCCTCCCCCTCCGCGCCTTCAGCCTCGGTGGGAGCGCATGCAGTGGGAGCTGGCAGGTGCAAGGAGCAGGCGAGAGAGTGTGTATCTGTTTGCACCGCAGCCTGACTGCGCCATGCATGCGCTGGGGGGACCGACGGGCGGCAGCATGGAGCAGGCGCCCTGAACCTGCCAGTGGCCGCAGGCGCGACGGCGGAGCTGGCGCTCACGGCCCGACGCCTGCCGGCGAGCGAAGCCAAGGCGCTGGGGCTGGTCAGTGAGGTTCTGCCCGACGCGACCGCGCTCCACACACGGGCGGAGGCGCTCGCCGCTGCGCTGGCGTCCAAGTCGCCACTTGCGCTGGCCGGCACGAAGCGCGTGCTGCTGCATGCCAGGTCGGAGGCCCTCCCCAGCAAGGACTGGCGCCTGCTCCGGTGCTGTGGGCGGTGTGCTTTGCGACGCCGCTGCCAGCACCAGCCCAATCAAGCTCAGCCGCGGCCCGAGCCAGAGGGGTGTGCGGCCCCAGAGGACCAAGCATCGCTCTGATGGCATCGCGCGCAGGGACAGCAGTGTCGCGGCGGGCCTCGAGTTTGTGGCCGCCTGGAATGGCGGCCAGGCGCTGTCGGGCGACCTGCGCGAGGCGGTGGCGGCCGCGAGGGGGCGGCGGGCGCCGGCTTTCAGCCGGCTGTGAGCCCGCCTGCCGCTGCTGCTGCACGGTCGCTGCTGCACAGCTGGCAACGAATGCATGGAGGCGCTCAGGGAGAAGGATCCACTGGCTTCAGAAGTGCCGTGCTGCTTGTATGTGTTGCAACAGGGGAGCCGCATTCTGCAAGTGCAGCCCAACTGCATTCCAGACGGCCGCAGTTTCGTTGGGCAGCGTGGTGCAGCGTTCTTGAATCTGTGCAGGGTGGCGGCCATCGACTGCGGTGACCCACGGAGAGGGCAGTGGGCATGGGGCCCTGCCTAGCATCCTGGCCTGAACCACAGTCCAGAACAGACAACCGGCTGCGTTGCTTTCAGTAGCCAAGTGCTCTCACTACTACTATCCTAGATCTGCTGCAACAAGGAAAGCCCACGCGACAAACAGCAGCCTGCCTACGGCTGCTTCCTGCCTCAGCACCACTGCTCTGGCTGGTCAGCGCAGCGACTCGTGCATGTCGCGGGGCGCCAGCGCCAGCGAGCCCGGCAGCGCCCAGGGCAGCAGGCCGGCCCAGTCCGGCCACGTGCGCCGTGCGTACTGCGTGACGGCCTCCTGCGCCACAAAGTAGGGCTGCCGCGTGAACGTGCGCAGGATGCCGCACATGAGCAGGCTGCACAGCGCGAGGCTGCGGGGCGGCGCGGCTGCAGCTGCGGCGCCCGCCGCTCCGCCTGCGCGCGCCACAGAGCCGCTGCCCCCTCAGACGTAAGGTCTCGAGCCTGCAGAGGGCTTGGAGGATTGACTGCGGGCTCAGGCCTGGCTGCTGCTGCGCGAGCGCGTGCTGCATGTTGGCAATGGCTCGGATCCAGACGTCCCGCGGCGCGGCGGGCGCCAGCAGGTGCGGTTCGCCCGCCAGGCGCAGCCGCATTTCCAAGCTCGGCAGCACCTCGGGCAGCTCCTCCCTGCGGCCGAGCTCGGCCACACACGTGTCAGCTGGGGAGCGCCTGCCGTTGCCCATGCAGGCTGCAGCGACCCGTGGAAGACGCGTGCCAGCTCAGCAGGCGGCCGCCGGCGAAGCAGTCGATGAACCACTCGCGCCCGCCCTCCGCCAGCCGGTTCACAAAGTGGCCGGGCAGGTTCACGCCTGCAGTCCAGGCGGTCAATTCCAGTCTGAGCGGCATGTGCTCGTGGTCAGCGGTGACCCACAGCGGTCCGAGTCCACTGGCTGAGCCCGGTGAGAGAAGGCAAGCAGGCACAATCGCGTTGCCGGCTGCATGCACCCAGGCAATCCAAAGCAAGGTTGTTGGTGGATGCTTGCCATGGCACCAGCAAGCAAGCAATCATCACAGGCAGAGGGAAATTTGACGGCAATGGCGGCGGGGCCGTGCCAAGTGAGTTCAACTGACGGGCGGGCCGGCCGTTCACCTGTGATGGCCAGCCCAGCCCGTCTGCCGACCGCCGCGTGGATGACGCACAGCGACAGCGGGATCCCGCGCCCGGTCAGCAGCACCGCCGGCAGCAGGCTGTTGCCCGGGTCGCCATAGTTCTGCACGTTGCCCTGCGTGGCGCGCGGCAGCAGGTTGCTGGGCAGCTGGCCGGGAACAGCATGCCAGGGCCACCCAGGCCATACAAGCAGGCTGTTTGCTTGACGCGTCGCAGCTCGGCTGGAAGGAAGCCAGCGGTGCTGCGTCGTGGCTGGCAGCCATTGCTGCAGCTTAGTGCCTCTCCCACCTGGAGCTGCATCGCACAGCTGTGATCTGCGTTCAGCACTGCCCGACCAAGAAGCAGGCATCGCTGAGCTGGTGGTGCCACTTAAGCAGAGCGCGTGCCTTGAGGCCCAAACTTCCGCCGGGCGCGGGCACAGCCAGCGCGGCTTCCTGGACTGGCCCCCAGGCGCGGATCTCGGTGTCCCCGGGCTGCCACCAGCGGTCGCGCTCGTCGGCGGCAGCCTCCCTGCGGCGCGAACGGAGCAGATGAGGCCGGTGCACCTGCTCTGCCAGGCCCAGCCCAAAGCTGCACAACACTCGACCGTCAGAAGCAGATCCTGCCAACCTGCAGGCAGCGGCTGCATGCTGCCAGCACCGCAGTGCCAGCGCGACCGTGTCACTGCCGGCCGGTGTGAGAGCGGCCCGCCAGTGCGGCCCCGGAAGGGCAGGGGCGCACTCGTCCGGCTGCGCAAAGAGCAGGCGGGACAGCAGCCGCAGGGCCGCCTCGCCGCATTCCACTGCAGCTGCCCGCATGCGGCGGCGCAGCTCGGCCGCAAGGCTGTCCAGGAAGCGATCAACCGCGGACAGGTCGGAGAGCGGGTAATGGCACTGCGCCTGCGGGGCGCCAGTGCTGCTGGCACCAGGACTAGACAACTTTTTGAAATGATAACAATTAGTGCGGATGGGAAAATGGTAACCTGCTTGCATGCTGAGGAAGAGTTGTGACGAGCCACAGGCTGGTGTTCAGGCAAAAGAGGAGGCGGGGGCTCCTGAATATAACGAGCCATGCACGGTGCGGCTGCATGACTGGAAGAGGGCCGTGCAACGAGGAGGACGCAGAGGTATAGAGAAAGCGCCGACTGACCAGCAAGAGGCAGCCCTGTGCCAGGCAGGCATCAGGGCGGCTGCCCTCACGGTACACGATGGCGCTCATCTCCCCGCTCGCCCGCCGCGCTTGGATGTGCAGCAGCGCCTCGCGTGCCCATATGGCCGAGGGCGCTGCCTGATCCTCAGCCAGCGCATCCGCGGTCAGCACGTCCTGACCGCGCATCAGCGGCCCACTCAGCTTGGCTGGACCCCGGCGAGTGCCCAAAATTCGGCGAGTACCCAGAATTCCCCAGCCCACTGGTCATGAGGCGGGGATGCGTGCATACCAGTACGTCGTCGCCCAGCCTGAAGACGGCCAGCAGCGCGTCTGGTGCTTGCTCGGCGTCTTGGAGCCTCAACACTTGCCTACGAGCTGCTCTATCGAGCTGCACAGACGAACCGGTGTATCAGGCTGGGCTGGTGCCGTCACGAACGGCACGATGACAGTTGAGGCTGCTGGAGAGTCCTGTCAGACACCCCATCCCCTCGGAAGCTATTGCTCTCTGCTGGCATGCGACAAAATACCTGATGCTTCCGCGCATAGAGCTGCTTGTAGGCATCCGTGGCCGCATGACGTCGCCACAGCTCGGTGTCCTGCCTACGCCATCGCCGGCTGCACCGTTCGCGCCATAGCGAGGGCTGTCCACCTCGAGCGTTCAGCTCCTTGCATGCGCAGCACGCACGTGCGAGCGAGGCGCTGTCCAGAGCAGCCAGAATCGGGAGCAAAGCGTCGTCGGGCAGGTTTAGCAGCGCCGCCATCCTCGTCTGCGCGGTTTGCTTATGTGGGGAGGGTGGGAGGAAAGGAAGTTTGCATGCAGGCTGGCAGCCTGCTTCACGCTTCACTACTTCAACTGCACGGCGTGTACTGCCCGTAGCAGGCAAGAAGAAGTGCTTTCATACTAAGGTGCTCAACATTATGCGAGTCCGCAACAAACGCGGTAGTAAGAAGTGAGCTCGTATCTTCTCCTTTCTTTCAGCACAGCACAGGCGCATCAGCATTCGTTACACACCGGCAGGGAAGAAAGCAGCACCAGAAGCATAAAGCAGAACACAAGGCAGGCAGGAAGGCAGGCGAGTGCCCCGGGCGTTCCCTCATCGCTTTTTGAAGCCATACTTTTTGCGCTCGTAGAAGAGGTCCGTCTTGGCGGAGCCCAGGTTGACGATCTTGGGACAGCCATCTCTCTGCGCACCAGGGACCACAAATATGCGTCTCAGCTGCAGGCTTGCAAGCCCAATTTAGTTCATACTCAGGAGGCAGCGGCAGGCAGGAGGCAGCAGCTGCGCACATCCTTCTCTTGCTGCGTGCACTCCTTGCAGTAGTAGGCGTCCGAAATGCCGACGCCTCCACAGATCACGCAGCGCCCAGCGTACGAGCCGTAGTTGCACTCGTCACAGACTCGCACCAGTGTTGCCGGGCGCACATACGAGTCGCAGATGACGCACTTGCCGTCGCCTGGCGCATGGCAGTGCAGCTTTCAGTGCCTCCCCCGAGTGGCTGGCAGGCAGCGAGGTGAAGAACTTTCCACACGTAGAGGACAGAGAGACGCTTACACTTTTCGCACAGCCGTCCGATGGCTGCAGCCAGAGACGTGATACACGATGTCAGCACCCGTTTGTCGAAGCGTTCGAGCTGGTAGGGGGGAGAGCGTGCAAGCTGGGAGGGCGGTGGAATTGCAAGCTCGTCGCTCCCGCTGAGATGGGCCGTTCACTTGAGACTTTCGGCGATGGCCTCACCTATGCCCGGCTGCTTGCGGCACATGATGAGGTCGGGGTGGTGCTTGGCCATCTCTGCTGCTCACGCTTCCGCGCGAGTCCCTGTCCGCGAGAAATCGGCCGCCAGGCGAACGTAAGAACTTGGGCGATTGCCTTCGAATGCAACTCCTGCTGTCAGCCGACGCATGTGCAAGAGCTCGTGCCCTGAGCTGCGAGCTGTTCGGCTCTGCGCAAGGCTGGCGGCCGGAAGGGCACTCAGCACTTTCACGTCTTCTCTCAGTTCTCAGCAGTGCATCAGGCGTGCCAGCACGAGTTTCGCTGCCACAATCTCTCTTGAGCGGCACTCCATCAGTCCTTTGCCGACGGGTCGCATTCCGCATGCAACCTACACCTTGACGACTACCACGGCCGCCACTGATACTTGAAACGAGCTGTCATAGGCGCTCGTGGCGGCTGAAGCCCTTGCTCGCGTGTCAAGTGCCTGCACCGTCCTGTGTGGCAACTTGTTTGCCACCTCAACGGCAGCCAGCTTGGGCAGTGAGTTGAGCAAAGGTGACGAGAAGAAGCCATCAAGCCTCTTGCCCGCCCGCCCACTCGCTGGTGAGAGGGCCAGCATGGCTGGCAAGAAGGCGCGGCGGGCACAGCAGCGCCAGGCGCAGACTGAGGCGGCCGAGATTGCCGAGCTGGAGCGTTTGATCGAAGAGGTGCCTTCCTGCCCTCCTATCATCCACACCTGGCCTCCTGCGAGTCGAGCAGGCACGCTACCCGCAGCGCGCGTCCATTTCGCTGAGGGTCCGCCAGCGGCGGTGCAGGGCGCGCCACCGAGCGGCGGGGCGGCGGCCCCCGAGTCCAGCGAGGGCTACGCGGCCGCCCGCCGCTTTGCAGAGCTGCCGCTCTCCGGGCGCACGCAGGAGGCGCTGCGGGAGGCGGGCTACACGGAGCTGACGGCCATCCAGCGCTTTGCGCTGCCGCACGCGCTGTGTGGCCGAGACGTGCTGGGCGCCGCCAAGACGGGCTCCGGCAAGACGCTCGCCTTCCTCATCCCGGTGCGCCGCTTGGGCCAGCCCTGCTGACGCATGCAAGCCGTCCTTCTCGGGCTGGCGGCTGTCCGCCAGCCCCAGGGTGGCCAGCGCCGCGCAGCACAGAGTCGGCGGCGGCAGCTCACCCGAGCCTGTCCCCCAGAGCCGCCGAGTCGCCGGCCCTGCCCAGCACCGGCACCCTCTCCAGGCGGCCCTCACCGGGGAGCCCCGCCGCCTGCGCCCGCAGCTGCTCGAGGCGCTGTTCCGCGCGCGGTGGGGCGCGCTGGACGGCCTGGGCGCGCTCGTCATCAGCCCCACGCGCGAGCTGGCGCTGCAGATCTTCAACGAGCTGCGCCGCGTCGGCGCGCGGCACGAGCTCAGCGCGGGGCTGCTCATCGGCGGCAAGAACGTGCGGGAGGAGCGCGAGCGCGTGGCCGGTGGGACTCCCCCTCCCCCTGCTGCTGTGCCGCCGCTGCAGGCCCTCGACACCGCCTTGCTGCTCCCACAGATCGACAATGAGCGCATGCCCGCGGCAGCAGCGGGTGCAGCCTGAGCTGCGAGGCTCGACAGGGCCCCTGCCTGGGCAGGGCAGCTCCGCGGCTGAGTGAGCACGCGCAGGGCGCGCCGCCACACCCCCCGCCGCCCCCACCAGCGCGGCCCGCCCGCCCGCAGGCATGAACGTGCTGGTCTGCACGCCCGGCCGCCTGCTGCAGCACATGGACGAGACGCCCGGCTTTGACGCGAGCGGCCTGCGGGTGCTGGTGCTGGACGAGGCGGACCGCATCCTGGACATGGCACGCGCCTGCCTCTCGCGGGGTGCCTGGCACTTGCGCCAGGCCAGAGCGCAGAGTCCGGATGGGAAGGGGCGGCGCGCTCGGCAGGCGGGCTGAGGCCGCCCCGCCCCGCCGCGCGTGCAGGGCTTTTCTGCGACGCTGACCGCCATCGTGCAGAACCTGCCGGCCGAGCGCCAGACGCTGCTCTTCTCGGCCACGCAGACCAAGTCGGTGCGGCCGCCGATCGGCAGATCCGTGGCAGGGGGGGGGCCTGCAGCAACAAGGGGCGCGGGTGCAGGGCGACTGAGCCCGGCCGCCGCCTGGCCCAGGTCAAGCAGCTGGCGCTGCTCTCCCTGGAGCGGCCCGAGTACGTGGCCGTGCACGAGCACGCGGCGGCGCCGACGCCCGCGCGTCTGGAGCAGGCGGGCGCCCTCCCTCTGCCGTCCGCACCCGACCAGGCTGTCCGGCTGCACGCGCGCCTGACGCTTGGCGCCGCCGGCAGGCGTACGCGGTGTGCGAGCTGCCGGACAAGCTGAGCGTGCTGTGGTCCTTCATCCGCAGCCACCTCAAGGCGCGCCCCGGGGCAGCGCAGCCTGCCTGCCGATTGAGCGGCGCCCCACAGGGGGCGGCGGCTGAGCACCAGCTCGACCGCCCGTCCGCCCGCAGGCCAAGACGCTCGTCTTCCTGTCCACCTGCAAGCAGGTGCGCTTCGTGCACGAGGCGCTGCGCCACCTGCGCCCCGGCTGCCCGCTGCGCTGCCTGCACGGCGGCATGAAGCAGATGCGGCGCATGGCCACCTTTTACGACTTCCTCGAGGCGCGCCGCTCACCTTCCCCCTGGGCCCCACCGCCCGCCCTCGAGCCGCATCTGCATGCCGGGGGCCTGGCTGGCCAGTGCGCGGCGGCTGCATAAGGGTGCAGCGCCCACGGGCACGCAGCCGCCCCGCCCCAAGCAGGAGCCTCCGGCCTCGGCCTGGGCTGCTGCGCCGCCCCAAGCACGGCCGCGCCGCCCCCTCCCGCAGGGCAGCGGCGGCATGGTGCTGCTGGCGACCGACGTCGCGGCGCGCGGCCTCGACTTCTCCCGCCTCGACTGGGTGCTGCAGCTGGACTGCCCGGAGGACGCGGCCGCCTACATCCACCGGGTCGGCCGCACCGCGCGCTACGTGTCGGGTGCGAGGCCGCCCGCCCGCGACCCGGCCCGGGGGCCTGCGTGGCGGCTGCTAGCTGGGGGGGAGTGCTGATGCCGCACCTGCGCCTCGCCCCTGAACCCCCGGTCTCCGCTCTGCCCGGGCCGCTGGGCGCCTGAGCGCGGCTCCGCCCCTCCGCCGCAGCCGGCAAGGGCCTGCTGCTGCTGGCGCCCAGCGAGACGGCCTTCCTGGACCAGCTGGCGGCCGCGCGCGTGCCCATCCGCGCGACGCGCATCAACCCGGGCAGGACGCAGCCGCTGCAGCCGGCGCTGCAGGCGCTGCTGTCCAAGCACCAGGAGCTCAAGGCGCGCCCGCCTGCGCCCGTGCCTGCCAGCACCCTCTCCTGGAGGTCTCCGCGCCACCGAGCGCCGCCGCCGGCCGGCCGCAGGCGATGGCCCAAAAGTGCGTGACCGCCTACCTCAAGTCGGTCTTCCTCGCGCCCAACAAGGCCGTCTTCGACCTGGCCAAGCTGCCCGTCGCCGAGTTCGCAGCCTCGCTGGGGCTGTCCGCGCCACCCGCGCTGCGCTTCGTGCGCAAGGGGAGCCACCGGGCGAAAGAGGCGCGGCCCCCTGCCGCAAGCTGTGCGGGGACGCCGGCATGCCATTGCTTGGGCTGATCATCGTGCAGTCCGTCTGCGCCGCCTGGCCGGCCTGGCAGGCAGGCGGCGCCGGCATGCAAGCCAAGCGCAGCCCGAGCGGCTCGATCTCCGCTGCTCGCCGCCGCTGACTGCGTCTGCCTGCACCCTGCAGGTGCTGCCGGCTGCCGGCTCGCCCGAGCCCGCCCGGCCAGATGCTCTGGCCACTGCCGACAGCGGGGACGCGGGCGCTGCGGGGGACTCGGACGGCGAGCCGGAGGCAGGCGGGCTGCTGCGGGTCAAGGCCCGGCACGCCGAGCCGCGCGCGCAGCCAGAGGCCCAGGGCCAGGCGCAGGAGCAGGCGGCGCCGGCAGCGGCGGGGGCGGGCGGGGGCAAGCGGCGGAGGCGGCTGCGCATCCGGCCGGACGCGGCGCCCGCCAACCGCACGCTCTTCGACGAGGACGGGCGGCCGCTCGACCCGCTGGCCGCGCTCGCCGACGGGTGCGGCGGCCCAGCCGGCGGCCGTCGCTCCGAGGCGCACTCGCTGTGTGACAGAAAGCAGCGCCGCCAGCCGCACACGGAGGCGCTGACTGGCGCCCGCGCGGCCCCCCGCTGCGCAGCGAGGCGGGCGCGGAGGATGGCGGCGGGCACGCCAGCGCGGCTGCGCGCTTTGCCGCCGCGGCCGCCGTGCTGCGCGCGCGCGATGCGGCCGACAAGCGCGACTACGGCGAGCGGAGGCGCTCGCGGGCGGCGGCCGCCAAGGCGCGGCGGCGGGCGCGCGAGGCAGAGGCCGGCGTTTCCGAGCTGGGTGTCACGCTGGGGCCGGGCCTGGGCTTCCCCGGCAGCGAGGCGCTCGGCGCGGGTGCGCTCCTGTGGCGGCATGAGAGGGGTGCCAGCGAGGACGGTCTGGCCTGGGAGGGGCTCGGAGCGGGAGGGGAGGACTCGGCAGGCGGCGCTGGCAGGGCGGGTCCGAAGCGGAGCTGTGCCGGCTCGCAGGCGACGACGGCGGCTCGGCGCCCGGCCGGGACGGCGGCGGCAGCGACGGCGAGCCTGCGGGCGGCGGCAAGCGGGCGAGGCTGGAGAGGAGCCACCTGGGCATGGGCACCCGGCAGCCGGGCGACGGCCTGTCCGGCCTGAGCGTGGCCGAGCAGGAGGCGCTCGCGCTCAGGCTGCTGTCCGGCCGGTGACGGCACCCTGGCCTCCCGCGTGCGTGCCCTCCTTGCTCGCGGAGCACGTCCCCGCCCTACTACTGCCGTGGAGCGCTCGACGCCAGGCCGCGCTCAGGGCGCTGGGCGCGGGAAATCCTGGAACCTGCAAAGGCCGGGGAGAGGGGCCAGAGTCGCCTTCGAGCCCGTCGCAGGAGTGTCGGCCAGCAATGGCGGCTGTGCTTGGCTGCTGGGGGCCTGTTGCCAGCCCCTTGCGAGTGATCAATCCGCAGGAAGGCTTGCACTGTCTGCGTGCTCGGCTGCTTGCTAGTGCGTTCCCCGTCTGGCGCGGTGGCCTGAGGCAAGGTCGGCAGAACAATGTCCGCTTGCTCCTCCTCAAACATGCTTTTTCACAACCGCCGCCGCGATCAGGCAGGCGCTGTGCGTTGTTGGCGCAGTGCGTCGGCGCGTTGCGTTGCAGTCCACATCACTACGGCGGGTCGCAGTGGCAATTCTATTACATGAAGTTCAGTGACCTGTGGAACTAGCTCGGGCTGGGCTGGGCTAGGCTAGGCTAGACTAGACGGGGGCGGCCCCAGGGCAGAGGGTCCGGGAGGCGGAATGCGGCCTGATGGCACGGGTGGCACAAAATCAACAGAGCGGCCCCCACAGGCATGCGCGGCGCCACGGCTCCAGATACAAAAAAGAGGTGCGGGCAGGGCAGGGCTCGAATTAATTCAAATCACACGCAGGAGAAGAAGGGCAAGAAATTATGGTGTCGCGGGACATGGGGGCAGCGCGTTGGCAGGCAGGCCCCCGGCGACAACAACAGAGGCCTTCCCAGGAGGAAGCAGTCTCTCGCGAGGCATCAGGCCGCCCAGACTCCTGATGGAAAGGGCCGCCATCGGCAAGCAAAGAGGCCAGGTCTGCGACAGCACAGGCTGGGGCGGCTGCATTGCGCCCCCCGCCGTGAGCTTGCTGTGTGCGCCTGCTGGCTCGTCGCCGACATGGGTATGGCCTCGCTCCCCCAGCAGGGAGCTGCAGACGCTGTATGTAGCCGAATGGACACTGGCAGGAAAAAAAGACTCGAGGAGGGCAGCTTGACCCCCGTGCTCTCGGTGGCTCACACGCTCGCTGCAGTCAGGCATGTGCGGCACAAAACCACACGCCGTCCCCCAGGTGGGGTCACAGCCACCCAGCCGGTGCCGGCGGGGCAGACAGCCGCCACCAGTCGGCCTCCAGCAACTCCGCGCCCGGCCGCAGCCGGCCCTTGAGGTGCAGCCGGTCGTCCCAGCCGAGCAGCGGCTGCCAGCCCAGCAGGTCGAGCACCAGCAGCTCGGCTCGGTTGAGTGCCGCGGGCGACAACACAGCCGAGCCGCCGACCAGGGCCACCAGCCGGCTGGCGGTCGGCAGCGCCACACGGCACTCCTCGTGCTTGGCCGCCAGCCAGAGGCAGCCGAGCAGCAGCAGCACGCCCTGCCCGGGCGCGAGGGGCCGCATCTGCGCCCGGCGCGTCCCAAGTCATGTCGCGCAAGTCGTGACTTGAAAGGATGGTTGTGGAGGGCAGGCTGCGCAGCGTTGCGAGCCCCGACCCTACAGGCGGGCAGGGCGGCCCGAGCGGGCTCACCTTGCTGGTCAGGCGGCCATGCATGTGCAGCGTGAGCCGCACAGAGTCCGGCACCAGCTGCAGCGCCGACGCCCAGTGCTCCAGCAGCTGGGTGGCTGTCGCCAGGGCGCGAGGGATGCACGGGCGCAGCGGGGCAGGCGGCGCCAGCTCCAGAGCCTGCAGCAGCCCAGCAGCCTCAGAGGGTGCACTGTGGCCTGTTTACGCTGGGGGGTTGCGAGCTGAGCTGAGGCGGCAGGCGCGGGGTCTGCAGGACAGCCAACTCACCTTGGCGACGGGCGGGGGCGTTGCATACATGGCAGTGGGACGCAGTGTGACGAAAGGATGGGCTGCATTCATAGTCCAGCAGCCAAAGGAGGCCGCCCATGCTTGGCCCTTGGCCGGGTGCCGGCGGGGCTGCAGCACGCCTGCAGACAGAAGCCAGAGGAGTCAGCCACATGGGCGCAGCCGTCCAGGGAGTGCAAGCGCAGAATGGTGGGTAGGATCACCTGAAGCTCTGTGGACGGAGGCGATCCAATCCAGGCTGCAGCCCGACCATCCGTGCGGCGCGCCACTGTGGCTCTGCACATTGACTTCCCTAGGCAGCGCCTGCAGGGCGCGCAGCAGTGGCAGGTTGGTATTGCTCCGAGAATTAATCACCAGGGCATGGGGGGATGAGGCGAGAGGCGGCGCACCCTGCCACGGCCGATGCGCTCAGCAATCGTCTGGCTCTCCAGCCAGTAGCGCTTGCTGCCAGCCGCAGGCAGCGGCTGCTGGGGGCAGACAGCCGAATGGGGACGGCTGAAATCCGTCCGCAGCTGCGGCGCCGGATGCTGCTGCGGTGCTGCCAAGCGCTGGCTGGGCGGCGTCAGGTGGTCGCGGCTGGGACGCAGCTCAGAGACTGGACCAGGGAGCTGTGCATGGACACTGCCACCAGCCAGCAGCTCTGTATTTGCAATATGAGAGGAGTCAGGCCCTCTTCATAAAACACAGTGCTCAGCGTGGCAGGGCAAACCATTACCGGCCGACGTGGGCAGCAGGCAGGACGGACTGCAGGCGCAAGTGTCGGTGCTGACGTCCGAATCAGCCGGTGACCATGACCTGGGCGGATGCTGCCAGCACTGGGCTGGGTCCTGCAAGGCAGAAGGCCACATGCTTGCGGGGCTGACTAGATCCTGATCGGGCGGAACGGTGTGACTAGAGCCAGACTGCGGAGTTACCTGCTCCCAGTGGGTGAGCTTGCGCCGCTTAGCCCCCTGGGAAGGCGCCCAAACCATCGAAGCTCGGTCGGCCCCCATGCCGCGCCCTGCAGGTACGCCCACACCAATAAGATCCTCGTTACCTTCTCTGCGAACGTACCGTATTAGGCTGCTGTGGCACGGACGGGCCGGGTTGGCAGTGGGGTTGGCAAATTTCGCGCATGCGGCATCGGCACCGCTTGCAAGCGCCGAGAAAGGGCCGGCGTGGGGCACCAGCTACGGAGCAAATAGGTTGCCCATTGCATTCGGGGTGCTGCAATGGAAGGCGGCTGCGAGAGCAGCGCCGGCCACCCGGCCCCCAACCGCCTGCGCTCGTACGAAGTACGCTGGGCATGGCTGGCTTCGCGCAGCGCGTGGGGGCAGAAACAACCTCCATCCCGGGCCAGGAGTCGTGTGGACTCGCCGACCGTGGGCTGGCGAGGCCACAGTTTCAAGCCAGCGCAGAGATGACCGCGGCGGGAACGCCGCGGACCGCTCTGGCCGTGCGGGTTGGTCGGGCGTGCGATCGGCGGGGGCAGAAGGCAATGCGATGCCGCAACACAGGCCCGCGACGGCGCGCGAAGCCACAAAAACAGAGCACAGGGCCATGCGCATCCGCAAACGGGGGCGGCGAGCGACCCGAATTCCGCGCGTTCTGCCCGACCGCAGCGACAGTAAGGATCACAAAAAGAGGTGCGCAGCATCAAGCTCGCACTCCGATTTCGCCTACCCAGCACGATCGCAGGTCCGGGCGTCCTAGGAAACGAGCATCACCTCGGCTGCGTGTCCGGCGCGTCGCGCTCCCGTCGAGGCTGTCAAAGCGTGCAGTTGCCAGTCGAATTCGGAGCGCTGCCTCCACGAGGGGGGCCTGGCCGTCGCGCCGTTTCCCAGGTGCCCCTGCGCGGCCGGAGTAATGTGATCGGGTGCGCGCAGCGACCGCGTCTCCGGGGCCGCCCGCGCGGGCGTGGCCCGAGACAATCACTTTGCCCCGCTTGGCAGCGGCTGCGACCGCCGCAGTCTGTAGCCGTACAGGGCAGCGAATTGGCCAGAACAGAACCCGGTCATCGACCCCTGGCCTGGACTGCGCAGCCTGGAGGCTCAACCCCAAGCAGCATGCGGGAGAAGCCTCGCGATGCGCTCGGTGACCGCACAGGCAATCGAGCATTCGCGCGCACGCGGCCCACCTCCTAGCAGCACCACTCGATAAATTGTCAAATTGTCAAAACGCGCGCACCGGGAGTGCGTACTCGGGCAGGCGCGCCGACCGTCGCTCGCTGCGGGCGGTCGCACGTAGCCAGAGGCTCCAGTAATCTCCTTCACGATTGTGATTGCGAGGCCGGCTAAAGGAAGCGTTGTCGAACCCCGGAAGCCCCCCTTCTCACGAATTCGCAGCCGCCGTGATCGGGGTGGCAACGAGCGAGTAATGCCCACAACTGCAAGAGTGCCGCAAGAGCGGGCCCTTTGCGGCAGCCGTTGCTGCACGGTGCCAGCCGTTGCCGCAAGGCGCGATGCTGGCCGCGACAGGACGGCGATTGTGGGGGCACGAGCGAGCTTCTTGCGGGGGTCTCTCGCCTACTGACCCGCGCACGCGAACAGACAAGGGGGGCTCATCGCGCGGCGCGGCCAACCGCAGCAGCTGAGGACGTACTAGTTGGAAGGTGAAAGCGGCTGTTCTGCCCCAGCAGAACAGGGGCTGGGCAGGCGACGCAGGCCAGCTGGCTCGCCAAACTCACCCGTGTGCATCCAGAGCAGGCAGGACCTGAAGCGCGCCGCGAGTGCAGCTGGGCAGGGCAGAGATGATGGTGTACGCGCACGGAATATGGTTTGCTTGGCTTCGCCTCAATGTGACGCCTCAGAGAACAGAGCCGCTCTCTGCCGCTGAGCCAGCCGCCTCTGGCTGGCGAAGACAGGTTGCGCAGCATGTGCGTATACTAGACACACGCTGCTGAGCAAGCAAGTACACAGCAGAGCGAAGCGGCTGCTGGCAGTGCGGGGCAAACCAGCGTGGTCCACGAGTGACAAGGCTGGTAGGCACCATAAAATAATACCACCTCCACGTTTTGCACCCTTCACTCTGATTCCCCGTGCGCAGCTTTGCCCTCCTTGCGCTCCTCTCGTCTCCTCTCGTTCCAGCTGACCGAATGGAGTCGATGAGCCTGCAGCATTCCAAAGATTATATTAGACCGTGCAGTGGCCCTGCACCGAGACAGTGCAGTGGCCCTGCACCGGGGGCTCAGACAAGCCGATTCAGCCGCCGCATGCCCACCTGTGCACATCCTTGTCCAGCACCGGCTCCCAGTTGGGCCAGCAGGATGCCTTACCTGCTATCAGGTCGGCATGTACGTGCGCGTCTTCACGCGCACCGACAGTTGTACGCCGCCAAAGTACATGTTTTTCAGCAGCTCATAAAACAGCTCCGCCTGCGCCTGCTCCAGCTCAAACTCGATGCGTGCCTTCTTGCGGATGACCTCGAATTGTTCGCGCGACTTCTTGTCTATGTGGGGCCCGCTGAGCACGGTGTAGCGGCTGCGGCTGGTCGGCAGGTTGACGATGCCACATGGCTGCTCGCCCAGCAAGTGCGACACGTCTGCGACCGCAAAACTGTTGCCAGCGCCGGCTTCGCCGTTCGGCAGCGGCGCCACCAACGCCAGCGCGCCCTGCAGCTGGCGAAGGGCGCGCTGGATGTGGCCGGTGTTGAAAGCCTTGAAGCAAACGGAGAAGTGGGCCATGCGGCGGATCGCGCCGATCGTCCTGAGTGTACAGAAATGGTAAGTACTGGTGTGGTGGGTGAGTTGTTGAAAAATGAGCGGGCCAGCCTGGCTACCGGAGACAACGGATCAAGCACAAGTGCCTAGCCGCCCTGGCGGCTGAGCGCCTCCCAGGCTGCCTGCAGGCCTGCGGCGAGCGCCAGATTGCCGGCCAGCACGCCCACCCAGCGCGGGACGCCCAGCGTGGCCGCCGGTCTCGCTTCCCGCCGCCCGACCAGGTCGCGAAAGCGCAGCTGGCTGGGCGTGCGCAGGTGGTAGGCCACGCCGGCCGCGTGAGCGCCGCCCACCACGCCCACGACTGTGCGGCAGCCATCCACGGCCTTGGAGCGCTTCAGGCTCCAGGCCAGGTACAGGTCGCGCTCGTCCAGCACTGCGGCCGCCACCTGCAGCAAGCCGCCCTGCATTAGGGCGGCCCGGAGGGATGGCTGGCCGTGCTGCACCGCATCACGTCCAGCAGGGCGAGGCTGCCCCAACGTTGGGGCAAGGTCGAGTTCGAGTTGGGGTCATGCAGTCCTAAGGAAGAGGCACCTCAGGGTATGCAGCGGCAAAGCGGGCCATGACATCGTCGACTGCGTCCCCCGCAGCTGGCAGTGGCTGCTTGCCGGCGCCTGGCAGCGGCGCGACAGGCGCCAGCAGCAGTGCGCCCAGCACCCCCGGCCGGCTGCGCCACGGCAGTGCGGCCCATGCGCGCTCCAGCGTGATCTCTATCGGCCGGTCGCCTGCGAGCGCAGTTGCCAGAGCCGCTTGCCAGCTGCCCAGCCGCCGGAGCACTCTGCACACGGCTTGGCCGGACAGAGCTGGCGGCAGGGCAGATCGCATGTGCTTGCGGGCCTGCACACCCAGGACAAGCTGTGCGCCCACGGCCTCAGCTGCGAGGCGCGCCGCTCGCATCTCTCCGCCGATGTCAGCTCCTAGCTGCGAACCAGTGTCTGCGTGTCAGACCTGGCCAGTAAGGGCAGGAGCTACTGTAGCCAGGGCAGGAGCTCGGGGGTGGCACGGGGCCAGTGGTGCACCTGCTCGCCCATCCGCGCCTGCATCCTGCCTGACAGCAGCGTCAGCAGGAGGCCAGGCAGCGAGCGGTTTCCATCCAGCGCCTCCCGCACAAGCTTGCGCAGACTGCGCAGCGGGCAGTGGCGATCAGCGCGGCTTCGATGCAAGGTGGCGCCATTCACCACTGAGAGTGGGCAACAAGTCTGAGCACGCTGGTCGGCAGCAGCCGACCCGGACGCTCGCAGCCGCTCTGCTTCTCTGCTGCGGGTGGCTGAGCTGGCCACAGAGGCGTCCTGGCTGTACATGACGCCGGCTCGTGATCGGCAGAGCTCCACGACCACATTGTCCGGCCTGAGCGCCTGCAGGGCGCGGCGCCTGCTTGCTGTGAGGACAGGCGGTGAGCAAAACAGTAACAGCAGTTGGTGCTATCGAAAGCAGGCCTGGATCGTCTTGTCGACAATTGCCGCCGAGCTGCTGTCTGCGTGGTTGACGGCGATGATGAAAACCCGCTCCGGCTCCTGCTGAGCAAGCGCAAACGGCCCACTCACCACTGCTCGCCACCAGTGGGCTCTGGCTCAGCCGTCAGCGCAGACACAAAGAGCAGGGCTGCGAACCACACCCTGTAGCCATCAGTGCGGCGCTCCACGTAGTCGGTTGGTCGCGGCACGAAGAGCAGCAGGCCTGTTCCCGCTACATCCGACAGCTCTGGATGCTCGCTCGCAACGAGCGCCTGCGCCGCTTGCACCGCTTCTCTTTTGCAAGCAGCTCTGTCAAGAGCCTTGTTAACCGTGACGGCAGTGCCCGGCCCGCCATTGCTCGCTCGGCATCGGGAAGACTGCCTGTTTGGCGGGCAGTGCGACGTGCGGTCAGCTCCACGCCGCGAGCTCGGCTGCACCGGGCGACTTCCTGCAGTCGGTTGGGCGGTCATGCAGGCCGCCGCGATAGATTTTGGCCGGGGGGGGACGTGGGACTGTTTCAACAGGGAGCGTTTATTCAGTGCCGCACTAGACTAAACTAAAACTTTAGTCTTCGTGGGTTTTCAGCACTAAGCACGCGTTCGCAGCTCAGTGCTTGTGTCCCAGCTCTCCCTCGCGCCCTTGGTGTCAAAGAAGTTTGCAGACGGGATGGCGGGCAAGTATGGCCTTTTTTCGCAGCCCGAGCACCTCCCAGAGGCCCAGCCCGCCCCGCCCAGTAAGGACGCGGCGCAGGACTCCAGGCCAGCGCTAAAAGCCGGCTTCTCTAGCAAGACCGGCAAGGTGTCCGCTCGATTGCTCCATCCACTGCACCCACTGGACTTTTGGGCGTCTTCAATGGACTGGGACTGAGAAATGAAGCTGCCTGCAGTTGAATGATGCCACGTTCTCCCCGTACGTGTCGCTGCACGCCGGAGACGCATTCCAGGATGCCGGCACCGAGTGCGAGGCCTTTCCTTACTGCTTTCCGGAATTTTTTTGGGCGTTGGAGCGCTGACAGTGCAGCACGACAGGTTGGCTAGCAAGCTGGCCGCAAAGGAGGCCGGCCAGAAGCCGGAGCCGCGGCCCTTCAAGCCAGCCAGCCCCGCCAAGCGACCAACTGCCCCGCACGCCGGCGAGCTGCACGGCACGATCTCCACACGCTTTGACTACATTCCGGTGCTGTCTAGCCACCCTGATAGCCTGATCTTGCCCTGCCTGGTGCGCTGGCTGTCGATGATCAGACTTTCGCTGTCCGCAGAGCCCACCTCAGCCGGCCGACGGCGGCAGGTCCCAGCAGCCAGCATTGCAGCACAAGCCCATCTACACGAGTCCCGCCAAGCAGGGCTCCTACGGCTTCAATGGAGTCACGCTCAGCCAGCGTGCCGGGCCAGGCGGCGTGGTGGGCGAGTATGCGCATCAGCCCGACCCCTGGGTCTCACCGTCGGACGCCCGGAAGGCTCAGGACGCGGCTGCCCACGTGCCTTTCAAGCCGCCCGCCGCCAGGGCGGGCGCCTTTGGCCGCTACGAGGTGTGTCTCTTCCCTTAGCTGCCAACCAACGCACGCATTCCTTGAACCTGGCAGAGCTTTACAGCCATCGCGGTACGCAAATGGCCGGCGTGACTCACCCCTGGGCTTTTCGGGTGCAGCACATCCCGGCAGGCTGGCAGGAGCCTGTGAAGGGGGCGCGCCAGGTGTCCACCTTCAAGCCAGGATACTGCGGCAGCAGCCGGGCATTCGGCAATTATCCGCAGCACATCCCCAGCCCGCCTGCCGACAGCAAGGTGGGGCCGCACTCGCAGCGACCGCTTGCTTCGCTATTGGAGGTAAGGCAGCTTTGAGGAGGCATGCATTGCGCAGGCGGCGGCCGGCTCAGAGGAGGCCCCCAACAAGCGCGGCGCCTTCAGGCCGGCTTCCGGTTTCCGGGAGACGGCGACGCCGTCGCCACTCAAGATGTCGCTGCGGCTGCGGCGGTGATGGATGACAGCTGCAGGGCGCGCGCTTGTTGCTGCCATTCGGGCAGTGATGTGGTGGCCAGCCACCAGACAAAAGAGCGGTCACTAGCAGCTTTGACAGCCTGAGCATCCTCATTTGCAAAACACACTCTGCCTTGTGTGATAAGAGAGTGGGGTGGTCTGCCCACAAAAGCACGCCTAGTTTCTATTATGTCCAGTAGCACCGCCTCCTCGCCTGCCTCCCTTCGCCCATCTCTGCCTCCCTGCCCCGCGTCAATCGACCGCAAGCACCAAGCACACGGAAACGAGTCGTTGCTGCCTTCAGCCAGCCGTCTTCAGCGACTCCACTCGCTGGCAGCACCTCCGCAGCTGCCTGCAATGTTACACCGTCATGACCCCCCCGGGGGCCTGGCCACTCCGCAGTGGGCCTCAGTAGTCGACCAGGCCCGCAGGCGAGCCTGCCGGGCCCGGGCTGGGGGCGCCTGCACAGCGGGGGCACACGCACACGGGCGGCTGAGTCTCCCTCCCTGGGCTGTGCGTGAATCATGCGAGAGATGCGCCTGCCGGGCAAGCCCTCGGGGTCCTCAGTCATCTGAAAGGAACAACACCATGCCTGGCCGCTGCAGCCGGAGCCCCCCGCTTGGGAGCATGCGCGGGGAGCGGACAGTGGGGAGCGGACAGCGCCGCTGCCATGCCTGCGCCCGCGGGCGGCTGTCAGGGGCGGCGGGGCAGCGGGCAGAGCGGCCACTCACCGGGCGGGCCGGCGCTCGGGCCGGGCGGCGGCGGCCTGCGCGGGGGGGGCGGGCCCATCGGCCGGGGCGCGTACGGCGCCGGCTTTTCGGGGGCCTGCGGGCCGGGCAGCCGCCGCGTCTCAGCTCCCCTGTCTGCAGGGCAAACTGACCCGCCACAAAACTGGGGCTGAGTGCGAGGCAGGGCACGCCACAGACCCTGCTCTGCGCCCCGACGCTGCTGCTGGCAGGCAGCACGCGCCTGCCACGCGCCCCCCGGGCAGGGGCGGGGCGGCACCGGTGGCGGCGTCTCGCGGACCTCCGTGAAGCGGCGCCGCCGCTCCCGAGCCGCCTCCTCTGCTGCCGGTTCAAGCGCGGGCGGCGGCTGCTGCGGCGGCTGCTGGTGCTGCGGCGAGGGCGCCCGGTAGCCGCCCGCCTGCTCGCAGTGCCGCGGTGAGCTCAGCTGCCGCTGCTCGAGAGACGTGGTCTGGCCGTGCTTGGCTCGAGTGGGCCCGTCAGGCTTTGGAGGGCGCGCCTGGTGGGCCGGCGGCGGCGGCGGCGGCGCGCCGGGCACTGGGTGCGTCGCGTACAGCTGCGGCATGCCATGGCCTGCGCACCGCAGGCCGCGAGGCGACGGCTCAGCTTTCGCGGGCGGCACTGCCGCGGCGCTGCCAGAGGGCGCGCGGGCAGCCCCTGCAGCGCCCTTGGGCAGGCATGGCTCGAGGGCCGACCCGGGGCCCACGGCGAGCGCGAGCGGTCGGGGAGGCGGCGCACCCGCGGGCGGCGACTGGTGGGCGCCCGGCTGCGGCTGCGGCTGGGGGGCGTTGGGGTAGCTGCCCGGGTGCCCCTGTGGCGGGAAGCCTGGCTGGCCGGGGGGCGGATAGCCCGACTGGCCGTACGGCGGCGGGTAAGACGCCGCGGGCTGGTGCTGGTGGGCAGGGTGGGCCGCGCCGTAGCCTGCGGGGGCGGGCAGACCCTCGGCCGGACTGTGCAGGCTTGCGGGGTGAGCCTGGCGGCAGCAGGCCTGGCGGCGCAGCAGCGAGGAGACGGCTGGCGGCGCGGGGAGTCTGTGGCGGCAGCCTGGGTGGGAAGCAGCGAGCGCAGGGGGTGCCATCGCAGCTCGGCCCCCCCTGGCAGGCGACAGGTGGGGGGCAGGCCGGGGCCGCACCGAACGGCTGCTGCAGCTGCCCCGGGTAGGGCGGCGGCGGCGCGTATGGCGGCTGAGCGGCGTACGGCGGCTGCGGCGCGTATGGCGGCTGCGGACGCGCGGGCTGTGGCGGGAAGGCGCGGGCGGCCTCCTCGCGCACGGTGTCTATCAGGTTCTTTGCCAGCCTGACAGACGCGGCAGTGCAGCTCAGCCCCCCGCCAACGGCTGGCTGCCCGCACGCGGGAGCGCCACGGCGGGCAGTACCACCCTCCCCTCCCTGTGTGCCCACGCGACGAGGCTGCATGCTCGTGCTGCGGCACATCGCATGCCCCTGCGGCAGGCCGGCTGCCGCCCGATGCGCCCACGGCGGCAGCATGCCACCCCGCCGCCACTGGCCCCCTTTTCCCAACCCCTGCTCGCACCCCCTGCCGCCGCCCGCCCGGGGCCCCGGACGGCGCACTGCGTCGCCTCGTCGACCGCGCGCGCGTCCGGCCCGCTGACCAGCAGGTGCAGCGGCTCGGGCCCCTCGCCCTGGCCGCCCGCCCCGCGGCCGCGCAGCTGCACGCTGCCGCGCGTCGAGCGCGCGATGTGGGCCAGGTAGCCGTCGCCTGCAGGCCGGCGGTGCACCGCCGCTGCAAACGGCAACAAGGGCAGCCAAAAAGCGCGGGTGACGGGCGGCAGAGGGAGGCGCGACCGCTCACCCGGGCCGCGCAGCCGGGCGGCCAGCCCAAACTCGGGCGGCGGCTCCACGCCGACGTACAGCGGCACGGGCGCCGGCGCGGGCGCGGGCGGAGGTGTGGGAGTGGGCGAGGGGCGCTGGCCCTGCAGGAGCGCAAGTGGGCGCGCTCAGCGCGTGGGAACGTCGGTATTGCAGCAGCTGAGCACGCTGGCCCCTGCCAGGCCGACCACCCAGGGGGGCAGTCCGCTGCTGGGCCACACCAGAGTCCAGCCGCAGGACGCTTGCCTGCGCAAAAGCTCCTAGTGCAATGCAGGAGCACCGCACTGCCAGGTCCTGGAGCCCAGGCAGTCTGCCGTCAGCGCACCTGGAGCGGCGCGGCACCGTACGGCTGCGGGGCCGCGCTGTGCGGCGCGGGCGGGTGGACTGCCGGCAGCACGGGGCTGTAGGGCTGCGCCTGCGGCGGCGGGGGGCTGGCGCCCGGGCGGTAGGTGCCCAGCATGCCGCCGGCCAGGATGTGGCGGATCTCACCGGACGCGAGCTCCAGCGCCTCCACCTGCGCGGCCTCCGGCTGGAAGGCAGACAGCTCGATGTCAGGCTGTGTCTGTGCTGACAGGGCGTGCAGGGGTCCAGGCACTGCCGCTTCAGCAGGCTCGGGCTGGCAGCCGCTGGGGCGGGAAGGCTGCACCTCTGTGGCGCAGCGGCCGGGCATGACCAGAAGGTAAAGCGGCCGCTCGCCGCCGGGCAGGCTGCCGCCCGGCGGGCAGTAGCGGCCGCGAACGACCACTTCCGTGCCTGTGCGCCGCGAGATGTCGTCCTGGGCCGGCCGTTTGGTCAGCTGCAGCCTGATGTGCGGCGGCGCATCGTTGATCGGCACCTCCCGCTGCAGCCGCTCCTCCTCGCGAGGGGGCTCGTGCGGGCGCAGGCTGGGGCCGCCCTTGGCGCGCAGGTCCTGCAGCAGGGCGGGCGGGCATGGGGTCAGTGAGGCAAGGGATGCCGCCGTGCGGTGAGCGGCTGGTAGGTGGGCAGCCCAGCAGACACTGCGAGGGTGTCAGTCCTCAGGAAGCAAGGAAGCAACGGAGGGAGTGAGGGCGTGCCTGGTTGATCTTCTCCAGTATGGACAGCGCCTCCTGCTGCGCGCGCGCCACCTGGTCGGGCGCAGGTGGACTCTTACTGGGCGGTCCAGCGGCCGGCTGCGCGGCGGCAGGACCTGCGGCAATCGGAACAGGGATTTAGGCGGCGCAAAGTCTGGATGCCTGCCCCTAATGGAAGGCTGATACACGCTATGCATCCGCATCACTGCCCTCATCGTGCAAGACTTGGTCTGCACCTGGCAAGGCGCTGGCCTCGCACATGCGGCCGGCAATGAATGAAATGATGCATACCGCTCGGCCCGGCCACCGGCACGCCCTGCGGCGCGGCGACGTCCCACTTGCGCCGCTTGCGCTCGCGCCCGTCGGCCATCGTTTTTCGTCTGGATTGAGTGGGAGCGCTGCTGTTGCATCTTAAAATTGCCTTGTCGGGCTCGTCTGTCAGCTGTCAGTCTCGCCCCTGGCGTGTCTGCAGGGCGGGGCAGCGCCTTCGTTACTGGCGCGCTTGCAGCTTTGAGGTCGCGCCAGGTCCCCGGCCCTCGGTGCTGCGGTGCCCATAAAAGCACTCGCCACCAGCCAACCCCTCGCAAGCCAGCTGCTTTTGCGGCTGTTGATGTCTCCCCCACGGCCGTCCCCTGGAGCTGACCTCTGCAATTCCTGCCCTTGGTTGTCTGCTTGCTTGTTTCGCTGGCCGGCAGGCGTCCAGCCTCCTCTGCCTTCTCCTCTTCCCGGCAGGCGTCCAGCCTCCTCTGCCTTCTCCTCTTCCCGCCATGGCTGCAGGCCTTCCTGCGCTTTCGCCTCGGCTGCCACCCCTCCCAGTTGTGCAGGGGTAGCCGCGCACTTCCCTGGCCCAGCATGTTTGCTCGCTGCGCTCTGCGCTGTACACATTGATGAGCTGCAACTGCAGTTCGATAGCTGAAGGCTGCCCCGCATGCATTCTGATTTCCAGCGCCTCGTCAGCCAGAAGTGTACCCTCGTCATGCAGCGGAGCACGAAGTCATTTTTGCTTGTGCGGAGCTGCAGCTCACAAAATCAGGCGGGTATGATGGCCACATTTCAGGCTGAATTAAGGAGCTGGAATTCGTAGTGCAGCAAGGCGCGCAGCGAAAGTCAAATGCGGGTGATAATGGTATGTGCAGGTGATGATATGGACGGACAAAGGCAAGAAAAAAGGTCATCGAGTGCAGGCCATGTCAGCTCACGCTAGAGTGTCACCAGCAACGGCGGTGGCTGCAGCTGAGGTCTGAAAATCAGGTCTAAGGAGGCTGCCAATTCACCCGAGGCAGTCTTTGCCGCCTGCTGCAATCTTCAAAGGGGCCGGTTTCCCCGAAGGGGCGCTGCAAATTGAGGCCCATAAGCGATGCCCCAATGAACGATGGAAACCCCTTTCACAATGAAATCACCCCTGTGCTGCGGACACGCCCTGAGGAAAAGTGAGCAGCACAGGCGCATCGCAGGGTGGCGGGCCGGGCTTAATGTCCTTGTACCCATATTGAATTTTGGTCGGAAGGCCGGCGCTGACATGAAAGTTGACAGAGTAAGTCTGGCCGCCGAGCAGATTCATCCAAAAATTGCGGCGCAAGGAGGAACTCTGGTTGGCGGCAGCAGGTGATGGGGGCGGCTGTCGGAACACTTGGCTGGCCGAATCAGCGAAGCGCTTTAAACTCAAAATGCTGCCACTGGCATTGTCGAGCCGGGGACCTGGCTCATTATAGGAAACCTCTACAGAGCGATAGCAGAGCCCTGTGCAGACATAGCCGCCCCAGCTAGGATGGTCTTGGCAGGCGCTTGCATTGGCAGGTGGTGGCAAGAGAAGCTCTGAGCCGTTGGCGATAAGGAAGCCGGGGGTGCCAATCGTGGTGCCGTCTGCATCGCGCGCCGCCCAGTACTGACTCATTGACGTGGCAGTGCCAGCGGCAATGTACGCTCGGCTTGTCATTGGCGACGCGACGAAGCTGTTGTTGGCAAGCAGGCCTGTTACTGGGACGGCGCCCGGCTGATTAGCGTCGATGCCAACGGCGCCCATGGTGTGGCAGCTGCTGTTAAAGGTAGAAAACAGGTTGCCCACCTGCGGTAGCCGAACTGTAGGTCAGCTCCAGGCGTGCGTCCGAGGAAGAGCATGCAGGCTTTCTCGAGTTTGCCAGTGACGCACCGCAGTATTAGCCGCAAGCCCAAGGCCATACTGTATTTTGCCGCGCCGAAACGCGGGCGAGACGGTCCGGTAGCCCTGGCCAGGGGAGGCCGGCACGGATGAGTAACTGAAGCCAGCACCGCAATTGCCCGCGATTGGCTCGCAGGCAGCCGTGGTGAGGTTGCAGGCGACAGCATTGCCCGAATTTATGGTCTGGCCCATGACGACCGAATTCTGCAGCGTGTTGAAAGACTGCAGCGCAGCCAGGCTGCCTCCCAATCAATCAGTCAGCTGCAGGCGTGTCATGTAACGAAAATAGGATGGCAAGAACTGGCCTGCTCTATGAATTCAATGCCTATCATGGAGTCGGCCAAGAGTGCGCCATCCACAGTTACGTTCATGCAGCCGTGAAAATTCATTCCAACCTGCAGAAATAGCAGAGTTTAACAGCTTAGGAGTGCTGGTGGAATGTCAGGATTCAACAGCTCAGGAGTGCTGGTGGAATGCCACATTGCTTGCATGAGTAACCTGAGATGTCTACCCAAGAAACTCACATAAGCATTCTTGTAGGCGATGAAGCCTGAGAAGGTGGCAGCGCTGGGTGCAAAGTAACCTACATGGCCGCCAGCCTGTGAGTGGGGAGGGAAGGCTTTCTGCCAGCGACGGAATTGGCAGGCATCAGGCGACAGCGCAAGGGTGCCTTACCATGTTTGTACATTTGCAGCCCTGCTTGCGTGTTGGAATGGCCGGTGTTTCCTGCAAACTTGGTCAGTGGTGCCTTGAATGGATTGAGCCCTTGTGCACCTGGCAGCGCCGCGGATGTGCCGCGCACAGCTTGATTTAATTCCAGCCAAAAACCGGACTTGCAGCCGCTGCCAGTGTTGTTCAGCCAAGAGTTGGTCGGTGTAGCCGACCAGAAGCAGCTGGGCTGGTTGTCAGTGTTGTTGGGTGTCTCCTGGATTAAAATCTGCAAACACGCACATAGCAATAAGTCCAGGTCCCTGCCCTCCTCTCCATCCTGGGAGCATCAAGACTAACAGCAGCCAAAAGTCAGGCAGGAGAGGGCTCACTCTGGCCGGGCGCGATGTAATGACGAGGTTGTGCTGCAGCGTGTTGTTCTGCTCGATGCCGTCCTCGAACATGAAGCAGTGGCCGGTCGTGTTGGCGGCAATGTTGTCCTGGGCGGTCACCCAGTGCGTGCCGTGGATCACGTAGCACCGCTGGAAAGACTCGTGGACGCTGTTGCTGCGCACTGTGCTGCCGGGCATGGCGCCGCACATGTGGAAGTGCAGTGGGTACCTGCGCGCTGAACAGCTCAGCGGCTATGAAGAGCTGCAAAGGATAGTTGCAGCTCAGCAGGGAAAGGCAGCGCGCCGGCCCAGTGTGCCCTGCTGGCCCATGTTGGTCAGCTCCACGCCGAAAAAGGCCTGCGGCAGCTGCGTGTTGTAAACGATGGTGTGGCCGCCAACCAGCTGATTGCCAGCTCCCGTTTCGGTGGAACCGGTAATAAGTATGTTCCGCGTCAGCAGCGCGACCTCTGCAGCCTGCAGGCAGCACGGCGCCTTGACCCTCATGACCCCAACGAGTGCCGCAAAATGAGCCATGCATCTAGTAAACGGCTAAGGGGGCGCACCATGGGGATGAAGGAGCCGCCTCCGGTCGGAGCAGACGGCGCAAAATGGCTGTACTTCAGGGGCTTGTCCAGCGTCAATGAGCGGCCAGAGGCAGAGATGATGGACGCCATCTCAGCCTGGTTGGGGTCGAAGTCAGTCGAGGCGATGGCCACCTGCGCGTGCGTTTCTGTCAGGAAGCAGCCATGCGAGGAAGCAGCTCCTTGTGCTTGCCTGTAAGCTGAGGAAGAGCACCTGGCCGCCGACTGGCCAGGCGGAAACATCTTGGTCGACCAGGAGTGTCGTGCTGTTGGCCGCGGCAGGCGCGGTCAGAGACACCCAGGAAGGCGTGGAGGCGCCGCCAGGCATGCCTGCGCATTTGCAGAAGTTTTCCGGTTTTGGGTGCCTGCTTGCAGCAGTTGAGACCGAAGAGGCAACGGCCTGCAAGGTAGGCCCACCAAAGAGGTTGAGCTGGCCGCCATACGCTGCCAGCACCTTGAAGCCGACGTCGTCGTAGCCAGGCAGCGGCTGCTTGATGTTGCCTGTCAGTGTGATGCGCGCCTTCTGCCTGCCAGTGCTCCCAGCTTACATTCAGCTATGCGCATCTCGACTTGGGCCTCTCCACAACATAAGAGGGCTTTGACGGGCCCGAAATGCTGGGTTGGCGAGCCGATCGTGAGGTTGCCAGTGATGATGACGTGGTCGGCGTCCAGGGCCAGCAGCGGCAGCGAAGGGTCGTCCAGGAACAGCAGGTGGCCGGCCACAACGAGGCTGCCCAGTTGCACGGCGCTGCTGTTGCCTTCAGTGCTGGGGACGTCGAACAGCACAAACTGGCCGCAGTCAATGGTCACGTTGTCCAGGCTGCCGTTGGTCCCTGGCACATGGCCCAGCTTGGGCCAGGTCGCAGAGTCGCTCCAGCGACTCCAGCCTGCCAAGAGCGTCTGCGTCAAGCGCCCACAGGGATAGGGGCTCAGGGCTCAGGAAAAGAGAACAGACTGACCGGCAAGGGTTGAAGGTGGGGCGGTCTGATTGCACGTTGAGCGCTGGAAATTTGAGGGACTGAACTGGGGCGGCGAGATCGGCGCCGGGCCCGGCACCGTCTGGTTGGCGCTGGCCAGGTACTGGCTGCTAGGCGTGGACAGGGCGGGGCCGAGCGCAGCGGCGGCAGCGGCGGCAGCGGTCAGGCTGACCATGAGTAGCGCAGCGCAGCAGTAGCTCGGCAGGATCCCTGCCCTGGTCCGCCCGGCCACGCACGAGTTGCCCATCTTCCGCCAGCTGGCTGCATGGCAGGCCAAGTTGAGGTCAGCAAATCTTTCGGAGCGAGCGCCTCTGTTAAACATTGCGCGCATCTTGCTGAGTATTCGCGCACGAGTCGAAAGGCCGCCAGTCCGGGGCACCGTTCGAAATCATTTGCCGGGATGCGGCATCGACTCGTGCAGCGGCGCAGTGCGTCAAACAGCTTACGATACCATGCACGGACACATGTTGAAGTAAATGGCGAAAGTGCGCCTCAAAGTACGGGCTCTCGCTATCAGGCCACGCGATGCGGGCCCGAAAGCCGCGGCGCCGGCATAGTACTGCCGGCGGCGCATCCGGCTCCGAATGGGCGGCAAGTTCCAAACCCAGTAAGCCTCGGTCACGCCGGTTGCTCCGGGGGAGGCTAGTGCTCGGGCGTGAGTCGGCAGTGCATTTGGCTGATCCGCGCGCCAATCGGGGCGCTACTTGCGAGGGTGCGCGCCTTCGAGCAGCAGAAGAAGGCCCTTGAGCCGGCTGTGGCGCTGTCTCCTGTTCGTACGTTGGGATGGGATGCTTTTTTCGGCAGCTGTCGATGCTTGTATTCCGAATTTCTGTGGCTGCCATTGATTTGCACGTGGCTGCATGCAGCTGCACGCAGCTGCTCAGCAGGTAGCAGGTTGCAGTGGTACTGCAAGCAGGCAGGACGCGACGCTGGCCTGCCTGTGCCGCAGACAACAGTGCAACAAAAGGATACGCGGGAAAATTGGAAAAAAATCAGTAGCGCACGCCGTCGGTGTGAATGTGGGCCGTCATGTTTAGGTTGATCAGCATCGGCTCGCCCCGCTTGTTCACCCTGCGGTGCGAATGGGCGTGGCCTTGCTGAGGTCCCGTTTTCCCAGCCTGCGCAGCCTGCTCGAGCCACGTTGGACACAATGTGTCTTCCTGAGTATACTCAGGCTTGAAAGCTAGCAAGGCGCCCTGCCTGCCAAACCGCAAGGCGACGGCCATAAAGGGAGCACCTGAACACGCAGACGCCGCCATTGTGAATGTCGACCGCTCGAAAGGCGGTCTGCGGCAGGCCCAGCGCCACACACAGCAGCGCGCGCAGGATGCTCTTGTGCGTGACCACGAGGTGCGCGCTGCCCTCGGCCTCCAAGATCTCTGGGCCAGCACACAACCAGTCAGCCGCCGTCAGCGCCACAGCAAAGCGGGTCACTGATTGGCGAGCAAGGCAGGCTGGCTGACAAAAGGGGGGAAGGGGGAGCGCGCGTTTCCAGGCTTCCCGAGCGGCCGCAAACACCTCGCGCACCGGCCAGCGGCCGTCGATCTCAAACTCGGCCGGCCGTTCGCGCCACTGCCGGAAGATGGCCTCGTGCGCGCCCGCCGCCTCCTCTGCGGGCATCCAGGTGGGGGCGGAAGCATTGCATGCGACACCACGTAGGCCAGGTCGGGTTGGCTCGCAGATGAGCTAAAATATCGGCAGCAGACGGTCGCATGCGGCGCGGCCTTGCCTGCGGAACAGCTCAAGCAGGAGCAGGGGAGGGGCTCGCACCCTGGCGCATGCCCTGCAGCCAGCCCAGGTGCGCCTCCCGCAGCGACTCCATCGGCAGCAGCGGCCCGCCGCGGTCCGCCCACACGAGCTCGGCAAAGCGCCAGGCGCGCTGGATGGGGCTGCTGAAGCAGCTGCAGGGGCGCCAAGAGCGTCAGGCACTGGCTGCTTGCCGGGGCAGTGCCGGCTAAAAAAACTTATAAGAGCTGTCACCTGTCAAAGGGGATCTGGCTCAGCGCGTCGCGGCAGCGCACCGCCTGCTGCTCGCCAAATGCGGTGAGCAGCGCGCCGTCGCTGTCACCCTGCACAGGTGGGGTCGAGCTGTGAGGAAATGCTTTAAAGTTTCCATGCAGACCTTCCAGATTCGCGCAGCAGGACCGGCAAGCGGCGCGCCTGGATGCGTTTCGACTCGTTCCAGGTGGTCAGGCCGTGCCGCACCAGCACCACCTGCTTTTCGACGGCCAGCGGCTTGTCGACCAGCGGGGCGGTGCCGGCTGTCGTGATGTCCGTGCTGCCTTGCAGGGCCACCAGGTCGACTCAGTGAGTCTCAAGTTCAGCAGCCTGCTGAGCTTGAAGCCCCAGCTGGTACGCTGCTTGCTGAGGGGGCGCACCTGTGTGGAAGGGGCTTTGCGGCGTGCGGCCTGTCAGGACCTTGCCCGTTGTCTCCAGCAGAGTGGAGACCTGCGTTGCACGCGCGGCCGCCCGTCTTCCGTAGCCTGCCTGGGCCCGGCCGCCTGGGCGGGCACCTGCGCAGGCGGCTCAAAGAGTGTGATCCACTTCTGAGGCAAGTACTAGTGCAATTCCCCACCACATGGAAGAATCACGCACATCCAAAGGCTGCGCGACCGCCAACCGGCGCTTCTCGAAGGCCTTGGCGCCGCACTGCTGGCTGCATGCCCAGGCTCGACGTCAACGCCCTGCGCTCCGGGGGTGAATGCTCACGTAGTCTGCTGCACAACTATCACTTGAATCACGTTTCACGTGAAGATGGTAAGTGTATCCTGTGTGTGGAGCTGGGTGAGGAGATCGGCTTGCTTATGGTCAACCAATCAATGCCGCGCAGCAGAGCAACGAGCCAGTTACACGGCTACGGATGGTGCGCGCTTCGCGGGTGCAGTGCTGCAAAAGGCAAGCCGTGGAAGCTTGCTGTCGCTGCCGATTCAGCATGCGCCAGGGTGTGATGGTGATCCCAGCAGTGTTCCTGTTAAGCTTTCAAGCGATTTCGCCCGATGGCGATACCCTTCCCATCAGTTTTTTCTTTTCTTCGCTCGGCGCCGGCGAGCGCCGGGCGGCTTTTTGGGAATTTGTCGCCGTGGCTGGCGAAATCAGCAGCAATTTTGACACAAGAATACAAAAATGCCGCGCGCCAGCGCGCGGAGCGCGGATTTAGGGGGATTTATTGGCCGAAATGGCACTATTTTGGGGCATTCTGGCTCGATCGGGGACGGCGTGGCGGCAATTCTGCAGAGCGTCGGCGATAGCGCTAGGTGGCCCGATTATCTTTTGTTGCCGATCGTCGGCGCGGCTCGGCTGAGTTTTTCGGAAACCGTCGCCGCGAGCGGCGAGCTGGATCACGTTTATCGAAAATGCGATCGCCACGCAAGAGGCCTTTTTCATATTAAATTTCGCCATGCGGCGCATTTCGCCGCTTAACAGGAACACTGGATCCCAGTTCCAGTTGCGCGAGCCTTGATCTATTAATAGTCTGCTTTGCACACAGGGTCGTCCCTCGCTCACAGCTAATGCCGGCATCACACCATGTTGCGGCTCTGCATGAGAACGCCTTGCCGCCCTTGGCCCCAAATACTCTGCTTTGCTCTGCGCATACCATTGCGGCCGGCCTCGAGTCCGCAAGCGGCGCCTGTGCAGCGCCGTGGCTCCTGCTCCGCAGGCCGTTGAATACTGAGGGTCTCAGCATGGCCTGCTCGCGCATACTGAGGGACGCGCGCCGGCTAGCGCCGGCTCAAAAAGCGTTCATTTGTGGCGGATCATTCGCCTCGGCGTCGCTGTGCCCACAAGGAGGATGCGCATCAGTATCAAGTGGGTGGAATCAGGCGTGTTATTGGTCATCAGAAAATCCGCATCTGACGGGAGGAGACTCCGCTCCTGTAGCTCAGTCGGTAGAGCACTGTCCTTATGAGTCAGCGGTCGAGAGTTCGATCCTCTCCAGGAGCATTTTTTGCTGCAATTCTCACGGATTTCGACAGCGACAAAAACTCTCAGTTACTCCTCTTTTCTTTCATGTGCTGCTAGTGTGTTGGCTCACGTACAGACGGGCTGAATTCAGCTCAAGGCCAGCCAGTGTGCATTGGGCTCGACTCATCTCGAGGTGAGCAGCTACGAGCTAATGTCGTTGCGAGCAGCCCAGCGGTGGCGCAAAACACAGCAGGCAATGATGATCAAGGGGATGCATGGAAAGCATTCTGCGCCTTCTGCGTTTTTTGTGCGTTCTGTCGCTTCCTACATACATCTCCAAGCAACGACACAGCCATGCTCTTGCCACTTCCCCTCGTCTACCTGTGTTTTCCTGCTAGCCTCCTCCCGTCTCCTGCGTCGCTACCCATCATTCCAACAACTATACCAGCATGCCTGCTGTCTCCCCCTCTGGTCAGTGACCAGTCAGATGGCGCGTTCACAGCCTACCAGTGCGAAAACGTCTCCAGCTGCATGATTCTTTTCGATTGTTGAGGCGGAGCGTTTCATATCCTCCAAATGACGAGCCTGTGCGGCCCTGTGACGTCCTGTTGGCCTCCCGCCGAGATTTGCTTGTAGCTGTCATGATCGACTTCGTGGAGAAGCCCGTCTCTCTACCAGATGCCGCTGGAATACAAGCTGATGCAGACGGTGCGATGGGATAGCGTCGCAGCCCGCAGCAAGTTGATTGGTTGCACTCGAAAGAAACGGTTGCACGCGATTACCGCGGCTGTCATGCGTCTTGATCACCAATTTTCATCACCTATAAAGGCCGAAGCGCGTCGCATTTGCTCACAATTTCGCAGTCAGAGCAGTTGTGCCAGCCTCTTGCCGCCCGCGTCGCCCCGGCCGAACTCCTTCCTTCACGCCCGGCCTTGCACCGACACCGCGCCGTCGTCGCCCAGGTGCCCACCCCGCCATTCTCCCTTCAGCTCGCAATCCCACCCACCGCCGCTCTGCACTGCTTATACTGCGCTCCTAGCTATCGCATTGCGCCCGGCGCCGCAAGCGCGACGCCCGCCCGCTTCCGCCCATTGGCTCCTGCCATCCCCCATCGCTCGCGCAGGCCGCCGCTAGCCCGGCAACCTATTGCGCCGCATTCCGGGCTCCATAATAGCCGCAATTTCTGAGCTGCCCTTCGCTGCGCACGCTGCCATTGCTCGCACGGGCGGCATGACAGCTCCGACGGTTTGCATGATTCATGCGCAAGCTTCGCCGCCGCACCGTGCGAACGGCAGCTGCTCAGCCAGCACTTCATTGCACTCGATTCGACGCGCCAAGCAGCGTCGCTGGCGCGTGACATGTTCGCATTAGCAGCGTGATGATTGCGCTGTTGTCATCGCTAACCGCCGCACCGCAAATTGTTGGAATGAAAGCGCGGCGTGCCGGCTCGCAGGGCGTGAGCAACCATGTTCCGCCTCATCCTCGTCGCGGCGCTGGTCGCGGGCGCGCTGCACGCCGCGGATGGCCAGACATTCGCTTGGCCAACTGCTCAGCTGAAACCTGCTCATACAGCGGCAGCCCTCGTCGCGAACCCGGACGGCAAACCGGTGAGAATGCTTCTGGCTTCGTGAGCGGCGATTTCTGGCTTCGAGCATCGCCCTGTCGCCTGAGCCGTTGTGGTGTCCGCCAGGGCAAGTGCATCGGTGCCGGCTCAACCGGGGACCAAGCCTGCGCCGTCCTCAATGGCAAACCCTGCCTCAGTGAGGGGTCGGCTACATTAGACGGGGTCACATGCCCTGTCCAGATAACTTGCTTGCCGATTCCCACCGGCGTTCAACCCAACTGCCCATTTACTGGCTGCGGCACATGCTCAGCCGACTCTCAGTACCCTGGCAATAGCTGCCGCGTCGGTACGCTTGTTAACCCCCGATCTAGAAACGAGTCTTATGTGCAACCCTCCTTGCGCCTCCACTGATTTGTATCCCTCCTTGGTGCAGACTCTGACTGCGGTGCTGGCGGCGGCACCGACCCCGTGCTCCAGTAAGTCGCCGCTCTGAACTCTGCAGCTTATCCGCACCGCGTGCCTCTCCCCGAGCCGCTGAAACCCTTGATCCACGCTCAGGGGCTTCGATGGCCGGGTCTTCGACTTCCTCGGTGCGCCTGGCAAGAACTACGCACTGTACTCTGACGCCGACCACACCGTGCGCACTTTTCCTTCCAAATCCGCCAGCTGCATGTCAACTGGGCGCTAATCTGAGCTCGACTGCCACAGGTGGCGATGGGCCTCTTCCTGGGTGTGATGCATGATCACAACGGCACCGTGAGCGCTCTGCCCCCTCTCCATCAAGCCGCCTGTGCTCTGGCCAGGGCTGAACCGGCTGAACTCTCGCCCACCCCGTGCAGTATATCAACAGTATGGGCTTCCGGTACAAGGATCAGAACGCCACCGTCCACCTCATCGATAATGGCGACCTCATGCGTGCGCCCCTTGCCACCCTCTGATCCGAGTAGGCAGAAGCGCAGCCCTGCTCGTCTGACCAGGAGGGTGATTGCCATGCAGTGAGCCTGGAGGGCGGCGACATCCTCGTCGGCTCTGTCGCCCTGAACGATTCCCGCCAGCTGGGCAGCAGCCTTGATAACGCAGTGGTCGCTTGGAGGTCCTACGAGCCAGTCCTCGGCCGCACCGTCATCTTCAGCACTGGTGCTTGGCCCTCCCCTTGTCCGGCAAAACAATTTCTCAACCAGCTGGCGTGGCGACTGACACGTACACAATACACGGTGCGCAGGCACGCTGGAGTTCGCGGTCTGGTCGGTGCCGCCCGGCCAGATAGATGAGGGCGGCGTGCCGCAGCCCGCCTATCTCAACTTCCGCACTCGTCTCTTCGCCACACCTGCCGGCTACGAGGCCCAGGCACGGCCTCATCAGAAGCGATTCGGTAGCAGCTAATCTGCTCAGGTCGTCCAGCATGCGGCTGATCACGGCTATGGCTGCCTGCAGGGTCTCATTGGTGAGACGCTGCAGCTGACTGCCAGCACCGCCGAGTCGACCATCAGCCCCGACGACCGCGACTTCCACGGCCGCGGCCAGGAGGTACAGCCTGGCTGCCTTTGCGCCGCCCAGGCTTTGCTCTGTGGCTGACCAAAGTGCTGGTACACCAAGCCCGCCGCCGCCCTTCCTGAAGCACGGCGGAAACCGCAGGCCGACTACGAGGTCGAGGAGCTGCTGGACCCCGCCTTCAAGTTCAGCCTCTTCGGCCAGCGCAAGCCTGTCACCTCCTCGCGCCGCCGCATGCTGCAGAGCGCGCTCGCTGGCGTGCACTTCCCCCTTCTGGCCTGCAACGGTGAGCATGCGTGCTAGGCCGGCAGCTTGATTGTGCAGTCAACAACCCCCAGCTTTCCCTCCCGCTTCAAGGCATGCTTCGACATGCCGCCCGGACCCAGCCCCCCTGTCGCACGACAGAGGGGCCTCCTCGGCTGTTCCCAAGAGCAAAACGAGAGCGCCACTCGGTCGCCCGTTTGCACACGGATCCACGTCTTGCCTTGTGCCCTCTGTGACCCCTACCAACAGGGCCCTCGCCTTCCCCGGGACGTGCTCTGCTCTCTCGAGCGTCCCTTGTGCAGCCGGCTCTGCGGCTGTCAACGTGCCCCGCTGCCCGCTGGGCCAGCTTGATTGCTCCCCCTCTCGTGCCCTCGCCCCAAAGCGATGAGCTTGGCTGCTTGTTTGATCCAACATGATCAAAGTCGCAGTATGTGTCGTGCCGTGTTTTCACTCCCAAGCGGCATGCCCTGCCCTGCACGGTGTCTCGCTTGGTCTGCTTGTACATACTGCAGGTGGCTGTCCCTGCCCCCCACCAATCCCTGGTGACTCATTCGTGGGTCGCAAGGAGGAATAATGAAAGAGCCGCTTGGCGAGCCTGTAATTAGTACCTCTTCATTTCCAAATCCAACCCGAGCTTTCACTGCTCAACAGCAAATGCATAGGCTGCAGTGCAGCTCAGCTCACGCGATGCACATTCCAGCATTGCATGGCTCTGCTGGACATGCCGTCGTTGAGCTTGGCGATGATGCTGCCCACTCAATCTCAGCAACCTTCAAATTTTGCTGTGCTCAGATCCGATCGCTTTCACTGGCAGGGCCCATGTGTTGTGGCTGCAGCAGCACCTGTGAGACTTGATGCTGTATCTTTTGTTGCATGTGATGAGGAGCACCTGCCGCTGCCCAATTGGCCAAAGGTCTGCTCGACCCCACCATCTGCAGCTCCAAATCTAGCTCTTTGTGTCGTGCGTGCAGGAAGCAAGCCATGGTCTAAAGTGCCGCGATCAATGAGCATGTTTGGTGGAGCTCATTAGTGGAGGCCAGCATTAGATTTGGAGGCCCTCTTTACCTATGCCCTCAGGCACCGTCCCACCGGCTTCTCCGCTCGACCATGACCACCAGGCATGACGTGCAACCCAAAAGCAAGCGCTCGTGGTTCAGGACTTGATATTATTTTGACATTCCGCCTGCGCCATCCTCTCCAGATCCTCGACAAGCCTGAGCCTGGCCTCCCTGGTGTCTGCCTCACATGCTGCCGTCCGCCTCCTCGCAGTACAGCAGCTCGCACTCGGGCAGCGCCGCCAGCACAGGCGCCTCGACAAAGATCATGTGCCACGCGTACTCCATCATGCGGCCGGCACGGTAGCTGCTCATCTCCGTCCTGCAGTTGCAGCCGGGAAGACGTTTGAGCCAGCTGGGGCCTGCCTGCTGTCCTTGCGGCGCAAGGCAGCCAGCGTTTCGGACCACCTCTGGGCAATCTTACCAGTACAAGCCAAGCAAAGCAGCGCAGGGGCACTGGCCGTGCTGGCCTTGGTCCCAAGCAGGCGCCGGGGGACGTTTGCGCGCCTGATGATCCAGTCGCGCAGGTGGGCGTAAAAGGCGCGGTCGCGTGCGCGGATGCGGTCGCGCGAGACGAGGAAGCTGGAGCAGCAGGGCGACTGCAGCTCGGCCGGCAGCGGGCCCAGCTCGGCCTCAAACACCTGCGGCCACACCTGCGCCCAGCCGGCCCGTCTTTGCAGTCAGCTGGGGCCTTGAGCGGCGGGAGCTGGCTGCCATGGCAGGCAGGGCCGCGCCTGCGAGACCTCCAGCGAGTCGATCCACAGGTCCTTGCTGACCTCGTCGACGTCCGCGGCTGCCCGCAGGCTGAAGTTGCCCGGCCGCAGCGCCGCGCCCTCCCAGTCGCAGCTGAACTGCTTGAAGACGGGGTCGTCGGTTCGGCTGCCGCACTTCCAGTCCAGCCGGTCGCCTGCCGGCAGATTTTCAAGGGCTACTTAGCACCATGCTCCCCGGGCGCGCGCGTGAGCAGGCGAGCGCCAACAGGCGGGCAGGCAGGCGCACCAGGCGAGTTCCTGTAGCGCAGCGGCGCATAGCCGGGGCGCCCCCAGCGCAGCCGCTGCAGCACCGGCACCACGTCCAGCATGTGCCAGCCCGACCTGCGCAGCCACAGCACAGCCGTTTGGAGCTTGCTGCTGCACCCACCACCTTGTCAATCCTGGCCAGGCCAGACCTGTGGCCGTGCACAAAGGCAATCGACTCCGGAAGGCGGTCGTAGTAGTCGATGATGAACTGCAGGTACGCCATCGCCTCGTTGCCCTTGTTGGCGGCTGTCGCGTGCTGCGCGCCGACCGTGTGCTCGGGCTCGTCCACCTGGTAGACGACGTGCGGGATGTCGCTGAGGTACACATCCAGCCAGGAGGTGTCCTGCGACCACTCGGAGAAATCTTGTCAGCCTATCACTGGGCACTGGGGGCGCAGTGCCCAGGCAGCGGTGGACGGACGCACTTCGGCATGTCGGGCGGCCACGATGAGCCGGTCCGGAACGCTGAAGGTGGGGCTGCCGGTGCTGTTGTCCAGCGTGGGACCGGGCAGGCCGCTCGGCAGCTGCCGCTGGCACTCGACTGCCGCCTGCGAGGCCTGCGGCAGGCCAAGCCGATCAGCTACTGCCGCTCAGGATTGGGAGGAGCATGGCCAAAGGCAAGCACGAGCCTTGTTGGCAAAGCTGTGCGGCATCCGGCTGACACCCAGACTGAAGGAGAAGGCGAGGTAGGAGACGGCGACGCCGGCGAGGAAGGCGAGGCAGATGGTCAGCAGGGGTGCCGTCCAGAACTGCCGGCACCTGCGCTTGTGCAGAGCGGCGCTCAGAGAGAAGCCACCACCGGCCGCCCTGGCTGCTGCGCTTTGAGGACGGACCTGCTCTTGAGCACCGGCGGCGGGGTTGTGCGGCCAAAGGCGTCCTCGTCGGCCGCCCGTGTCGGCAGCAGCCCCGGGAAGCAGCTCTCGCTGGCGCTGCGCTTGGGCAGCGGGTGCGCGGAAAGCAACGGCTGGCTGGCGCTCGCCTCCGCGTCGCCGCCCTTGAACGCGCCCTGCTTCCGCCAGCCTGCCGGCCACGCAGGCCGCCCTCAGGCGCGCCTGCTGCGGGCAAGCGGAGCAGGAGCTTCGCCGCGGCGCGCGCTGCGCGGTCGAGCGCACCCACGGCGCCGCCCATGCCGGCGCGCTTCCGTCTCGAGCTGTTGCTGTTCGAGGAAGCCGCGGGCGCGGCGCGGCGTTGTTGTGGCCGCCGGTCTCTGCTCCCCGCGCCTTCCCGAGGCAAGTTGGCAGTTGGGTAGCGTCCGGCGGCGGCTGATAGTGTAGCGGCGCGGCGTACTACGCAGGGCGCCGGCGAGCGGCCAGAACGGGGGAGTGATTTGCGGGCAGTACAGGCCCTCGAGCTTCCTCTCGGCCCGTCCGAAAAAACGAGCGGCGGCGGCCGGCGCCAAAACCAAGCCCAGGCCGCAATTTGTAGCCAGAGCACTATGTAGCCAAACGAAATAAGCTCCTAGCCGCGCAGCACTCTGCGTGCCCAGCTGGCCGCCCGCAGCAGCAGGCCTTCTCTCGCTGCCGCACGACGCTCGTCCTCCAGGCCCTCGAATGCTGCCGTCAAGAGGAAGACTGCAGGCGGCAGCCATCTGCAGGTACCAAATTTTGCTCAATGGATATCCAAGAGCAGGAAAGAGAGGAAGGGGCGGACGGCAGGGAAGCGCACAGCGGGTGACCGGCGGAGGAATGTCCGGCCCACTGAAAGTGCCAGGAGCGGCCGCAGTGCTGCTGTGAGCGCGGCGGGAAAAGCCACCAGGCGGGCGGGGGCAGCCGCGCTCGGCGGCAGCGGCAGATGCTGATTCTCGCGCCGCCTGCAGCCGATTTTTGGGCTCAGCCAGCTCTGACGCAGCAGGGTAAGCCTCTGCGCCACTGACCGAGGGAGCGCACCCTGGACAGCCACAAAGTGCAGGTGGCGCACGAAGGGTGTGGTCGCGCGGAGCACCTCGTGCCGCGGCTGCCAAGCCTCCTCTGTTCCAGCACCAGACTCCATCTGCGGCAGAGAGCGGATGTTTGGATAGGGTGCTTGAGCGCCGCGTCTTGGAAGACTTTGACGGCCGGCTGCAGGCTTGCGCAAAAAAAGGGTGGGCGCGCCTTGCACAGGGCGCCGCCCCGTTCCTCCGCCATGGCCGACCCATCTGCAGCCAGGAACAGCGTGCGGCGCTGGAGTCCGGGCCGCCACTCGCGCACGCCCACCGCGGCCAGCCGCCCGCCCACCTCCAGGTCCAGGATGCTGCGCTCGGGTGCACCCGCTCCTCCGGCCCGGCCAGCGCCGTCTGGCGGCTGGCTGGCGGCTTCGATGGCAGCAGCCACGGGCCCTGCATGCTGGCAGCAGTGGGACACGACCGCCTCTGCGGGGCAGTTGCTGGGCGGGTGCTCAGGCGCCGCAGGCGGCCATACCTGGCAGCTGCTTGGTGCTCCGCTCGCGCACAGCGCCAAGCAGGCTGCGCCCGGAGACAAGCTGCAGCAGGTCGGTGGCGGCCGGGTCCGAGCGCTCCTCGCCCTCAAAGTACTCGGGAAGCTGCCCTGCCTCGAGGTCCAGCCTGAATGGGCCTCGTTACCTTGAGCGCTGTCCTTGTTCTCAGATGTGGGATCCAGCACGCCGCTCAGCCTGCTTCCGTGCTGCACAAACCGTATTTGCTGTGGGGGGCGGGCGCACTCTGGCCCAAGGTAGGCGTGCCGCAGCGCCGACCGCAGCTCCGCCTTGAGGTTTGCACGGAGGTGGTCAACAGCACTGTCCTTGCTGACTGGGCGGGGCGCCGCCGCTGCCCAGGCCGCCCAGGTGCCCTCTCGCACCCAGCTGAGGTCGAAGTCTTGGCCATCATTCGGCCGGCTGCGTCAGCGCCAACTTTGTGTGAGGCAGGCAGCAGCCCTGCCATGAGCACTCTGCGCCAGCACCGCACAAGCATGGGTGGGCTTGCCTGCTGGCCGGGAAGCCGCGCACGTCGATGCTCAGGTCATACAGCACGCGCTCTCGAGCGTCGGTGAGGACCTGGTAGGCCAGCAGAGTGGGGGCAAAGTCTGCAGTCGAGTCGCTCGCTGCGGTGTCGGGATGCAAGAGTTTTGCCCGCTTGCGAAAAGCCGCCTTGATCTCAGCGGTGCCTGCGAGGACGCAGGAGAACCAGTGAAGCTTCTTCAGCTCTGGTGGCAGCATGGAGCGCATGCCGCAACAAGAAGCCGAACTTACTCGCGTTTCTAGGCACGCCAAGTCGCTCGTAGTGGGTCAAGCCCGCTTTTCTGTCCCTGTCGGCCGCCGAGCCGAAGGCACTGCTTGGTTGTACAGCGATGCACGCGCCTGCATTGACTTGCAACCACGGTCCGCGGGCTGGCTTGCCAAGGCCGGCGCGCAGCGCTTTGAGCAGCATCCAGGGCTTTGTGAGCTTGGTTTTGCGAGGAACGGAGATTGGAAAATGGTTTTCGAGTTGTCACACAAGTGCACACAGTAATACACATATTCCTCCAACAAGCCGCCGGGCTAGCAAGCCTGGCTCCGCCGGAGACAGAAGAATCTCGCCAGCCAAAGCAGCGAGAGCAGGAAAAAAGGGACGCTGGCTTCGAACGCGCCTACGGCACCAATCAAAACTGCTTCGCCTGATGCCCAGCAGCTTTCAAAACAGAGGAGGTCAGCCCAGGCCCCCCGGCTCATCATGCTCCTGGTCAGAACCAGAAGGTCGGGTAGCGCCGCCCCCTCTGCGCGTTGTTGACCAGGAGGCCTATCACGAGCATGATGAGTGCGTCCACCAGGACCACGGCCACGATGCTGTAGCCGGCGCCTCGCGGCAGCGGATCCGCCGAGGCGGCGATCAGCGCGGTCGCGCCGCCTGCAGCACGGCCCTGCCCCTCGTCAGTCGCGGGGCTGGCCGTCTGGTCAGCAGCCGCAGCTGTTTGCCTGCAGTCAAGGCTGGCAGGGCACGCGAGCAGGCTTGGCGCAGTCGGCGTGGTCTTTGGAGGAGCCTGGCCTGGCGGGTGCAGCGTGCGGGTCAGCTGCATGGCCAGCAGCGCGCACGCCATGCCGACGGCGGAGGAGAGCCACAGCACCGGCCGCAGGATCAGGCGGACGGTGCAGCCGACGACCGCGGACAGCACGTGGCCGCCTGGCAGGGCAGCAGCAGGTTCAGGCTCAGCATCGCAGGGCGTGGGTCGCCCTGGCCCCCTGTTGCTGCTTGCTGGCAGTCTTTTGCCTGCAGCATCGCGATGGGGCAAAGATGCTGCTGGGAGAGAGCGCACCGATCAGGTTTCGCGGCTGCGACAGCTTCCCCTCCGGCGCGCCAAACACCAGCACCGCACTCGCGCTGCAGTCAGACACACGAGCCGGGTCAGGCGGGCCAGCCGCCGGCGAGCATGCCTCACACATGTGCAGCACGCCACGTGCCAGAGGCTGACGTGAGTCAGAGAGCCACCAACAGGCCTCTTGCAGCGCTCTGCCTCGTGAGCACAGCCCCCCAACAATGCAGCCGCCTGGGGGCGCGGTACCCGAAGGAGGCGACCAGCCAGTCAAAGTGGGTGTCCTGCGCGGCCCAGCGCTTGAGCACCGCGATGACCAGGATGGAGGCAAAGGCGCCGCCCCAGCCGAGGCCCATGTCCAGCAGCGGCGGCACCCTGCCCGGCCGGTCCACTCCGCCGCGCATCCTGCAGGCGGCACCAAGCGTGTCGAGAGTCATCCCCAGGTCATCTGTGGCTGCTGCAGCCAGCCTCGGTCGACAGGCGCACCGTCGGAAGAACGCTGTCAGGTGCCTCGGGACAGGGGCGCCCTTCTGCACGCCGCGCTCGGATGCAGCCTCGCTTTCCACCCGGGCTGCCGCCGCGGCCGCCTCCTTCAGGTGCGGCGCGCCGCCCTTGCCCGGCCAGGCGCTGCCAGCGGGCGCCGCCATTGCGCGCGCCAGGGCGGCCGCCTCTGGCCCAGACAGCTCCCCTGATTCGAGGTACTCGCGGGCGGCCTGCAGCGCCGCCTGCGGCCCCTCCTCCAGCGCCTCATCGGAGACGACCCTGTCCAGCACGTCCAGGTCCTGACTGGCGGCATCCTCGCCGTCCTCCTGCTCTGGGTGCACCGAGCGACGGCTGTGGATGCTGCTGTCGCGGTGCTCGTCCCGCTGGGCCGCCCGCGTCGCCTCCAGTCTGCCCAGCGCCAGCCCCATTCCGGGTAGCCAGCACAGCAGGTGAGCTACCTCCAGGTACCTGCATCGCCAGACATGCAGTCCGCTCAAGGACCTGCCGCCGGCTCTGCGAGCGGGTCGCTGTGTGGACAGCTTCGGCCAGCTCTGCGCGCGTTGCGCCAGGCGCGAGGCGGCACGTGTGCCGCAGCTGCCGCTATTCCAATTTTGCAGCGCATCCCGCTTCCGGCCGTGACAGTGAGCGGGTGGGCGAATCAGGCCTGACCCGCAGGATTCTCAGGTGTCCCCAAAGGGCGCCCTGCTGGCACCGCAGGCCACCTGTCGCGCTGCTCGACGGCGTGCAGGATGCGGGCGGTCGCCGGAAGTCCGTCGTGCGTGCAGCACGCGGGAAAGGCGGCCACCAGGCCGAGGGTCGTAGCCAGTCCGCATCCCAGCTCCCAGCCTTGGTCACGTGGGTGAAAGTTTCAGTTCACACTGGCTTTTCAAAAGTCGATAGCCTGGCCTGCAGTCAATTGCGGTTGCACTGGTTGCAGCGAGCAGCGAGCTGGATTTCCACGATCATATGTCGAAAGGCTGGCTTGAGGCTCGCCCCATTCTGTGGCCCAATCACGACCATTTCCGGCCATGCGCATGCAGTTGTCTCGGTTCCCTCCCGTGCGCTATTCCGCAAGCAGCAGTTTCCTTTCAGCATGCTCCGCTGTCACAAACATCACAGGCTTCAAGCAGGGCGGGTCACCCGCCTGCCGGCTGGGCATGCCGTCCCCCCCTCGTGCTCCAAAAAAAACAAACAACGATCAGCGCGGGCAGAGAAGGGCGTCGCCGTGCTCTTCCGAAAGAAGGGAGAGTCGTCAGAAACACTATCTACACTCTCACGCCTCCGGTGCTGAACACGGCATTTGTTCGAGCTGGCGACTCGGCCGCCACCGAACTCGACTCGCGGGGACGCGGTGCGCGACCTTTGTACAGGAGTTGTCACGTGCGATACAAGACACCTGAAAAACGCAATGAGTGGGGAGCAGAGCACGCGCACGAGCGGCATCGCGGGACGGCCTTCAAGCCCTTGGTGGCATGCTGCTTGCTCGTTCAGCTCCGGGCGCTCGTCCACCCCAGTCCCCTGATAAGGCTTTAACAAGCTAGCTAGCGTGGCCGATCGGCATCTGGCTTGATTTAAAAAACCTGCCATCGACAGCTGGCATGCGCTAAGCTGGATGCTCTCCCTGGGATCGCAGGTTGGGCTCGCAGGTTGCCAAGCGGGTGATGGATATGCTGCCGGTCATCTTTGCAGCTGCTCTGCTGGCCAGCAGGTCACCTTTGGCGCTTGGCCAGGTGGACCGACACCTCGACTAGAGCCCGCACTCATTTTGTATGAAGCAAAACTGAACGGTGGGCAAAACTCGCAGACATGCGACTGTCCGGACGGCTACACCTGTGTGGCAGGCATCGCCTGCATCATCAACAGCATCTCCGGCTGTCTTGACACGGCCTGCCCCGACAACTCGGTCTGCCTCGACGGGTCCTGCGTGCCAGTCGGCGCTGGCGCTGGCGACCCCGTCCTGACGTACGGCCCTTCTGCACTTTGCTTCTCTTGTCACTCCACGTGGCACATCCTGGAGGTTCAAGCTGCTGTTGACATGCATTATTCTCAGTCTCGTTGCCCGTCAGCAGGGGCTTTGACGGACAGGAGTTTGAGTTTCTCGGTGCACCTGGCAAGTGCTACGCGTTGTATTCCGACGCTGACCACGCCGTGCGTCCTTGCCACCTTTTTTTCCTGCACCGGCTGTGTGCAGAGCATGCGACAAAGCTGACAGGAGTGCGGCTGTTGCAGGTCAACATGTGTCTCATTTTCGGGCAGATGTCAGATCACAACGGCACTGTGCGCACCCCTGGGCCCCCACTTTGCCTGCCTTGTGCAAGCGCGCAGCCCTGGCCGCAATTGCAGATGCCCAGCCTTGCCTTGCCTTTGCAGTATATCGGCAGCATCGGCTTCCAGTACAAGGGCCAGAAGCTCACAGCTGTGCTCATCGAGGACGGGAGCATCAGACGTGCGCTCCGCTCCTGCCTCACTCTTACGTGGTAAGCGTCTGCAGCGCTGTAACACATAACGGGGTGCATGCAGTGTCTGCGGGCGGCAGCAGCCTCCACGTCCACTCTGGATCTGGCGGCGGCTATCGCAAGATGGGAGCTCCAGACGATGCCATGGCAATGACATGGGCAGCACATGAGCCCGAGTATGGCCGGGCTGTCACCTTCACAACGAGTGAGAGCCCCAGCATTTCTCAGGAGGCTGTGGCTTGCCTGACTTTTCATTTAATTCACCTGCATCAAGCCGAGTCATTGCGCGCAGGTACTTTGCAGCTCAAGGTGTGGGCCGTGCCGCCAGGCCAGCTGGACGAGGGCGGCATGCCGCAGCCGTCCTATCTCAACTTTCGGGCAGCGCTGCTGGGAAGCCCTGCAGGCGACCAAGCCCAGGCAGAGTACTCCCGGCTTGGACCTTCTTGCCGGGCAACGAGGTAGATCCTCAGGCTGGACAAGCTCCCAACTGAGTGCTTGCTTCACTTTGCAGGGCCTTATCGGAGAGACGCTCATGGTGCTACAGCCTGGGGCCGAAGCTTTCTCTCTGCCACGCAGCCGGAAAGACCGGCGCTTCGTCGGCAGGGGCCAGGAGGTTCGCCCCCTCTCTCAGATTGATCCATAGCCACGGTTAAGAAGGAAGCAACCAATCCTTCCCAGCAGCTGCTAACCGACATTGCTGCTGGCTCACAGGCGGACTACGAGGTCGCGGGCCTGCTGGACGCTGGCTTTAGATTCAGCGTGTTTGGCAAGCAGGACGACGTCAGTTAGGGAGCGAGTTTCTTTCAGCCCGGGTCCGGTACTGGCCGGCAGCTACAGGCGCCACGTATTGTACTACGCTCTTTTTTGGTACTGGCTCGATAGCTCCCTCGAAGATGACTAGTTGAAGCTGCCGCTAGTCGTCTCCCAGGGCGTTCCAGTCTTCTGCACGACTGGAATTTTCTTCCAATGTTTAGAAAAGGAACTCGCTGATCCATCTGCGCCGTGTCGGCGCGTTGCTTGCCGGCGCCAGCAAGAGTGCGCCAGCCGCCCCAGCAGGTGGTTGATCGCGCGATGACCCACTGCTTCGCCGCGGTAAGCGCGATCACTTCATCACATCCCGCACCCGGTGCAGCTTATCCTGGCTCTCAAACTGGCCGTCTCATCTTGCAAGCAAGCGCCTCGCCCACCGAGGAGCACATCAATCTGGCCTGTCCGCCCTTCCTCCCATACCCAGGTACGACGGACCCGCCAAGCGTCGCTACTCGCGTGCTTGACAGTGTCGCCGTGGTGCCTATGCAGATGCTGTCTGCCGAGCTGCTTGCCGGTCGCCGCTGATCCGCCTCCTTGCGGAGCGGGCCGCCAGATCGCTGCGCTGACACCTTTCCCCTCGCTATCGAGTGGCGCTGAGGCATGCGACACGCGCTGCAGCGCCACGACTATGAAGACCTTTGCCGCCTGCGTTGCGCTGCTCGCCCTGATCGCCTCCGAATCTGCCCAGGCATCGCCTGCAGCGGCGCCTGAGGATCTGGTGGGCGTGCTGGAGGAGCTGGTGGTGTGTCCCCTTTCCTTATCGCTGATAAACAGCCCTGTATGCTTACAGGCTGCTCACATTCTAGGACTGCGCTGCAGACCGCCCTGGGTCCAGCACTGGACGCTGCCAGCCCGGCGGCCAGCCCGGCTGCCAGCCCGGCTGCGGCGCCCAGCATCAGCTTCCAGCTGCAGCAACTCGTGGTGTGTGCCACAACTTACACTGCCACATATGCTATCAGAACGGCTGTGCACTCAGTCGCTGATAGCTTGCAACGAAAACACCATGCAGACCGCGCTGGCGCCCGCGCTGGAGGCTGAAACAATGGGCGAGCCTCTGCCACCTGCCGGTCAAGACCTGCAGGAGCTGCTGGCCAGCGAGCCTGCCCCCGGGCTGCTGGAGGCTGCTGCCCCCGAGATTGAGGCTGATCTGGAGGCGCTGGCGCCGACCATTGAGAGCGCACTGTTGGGCTCTGGCGTTCCACTGCCCAGCCTCGGCGCACTCAGCCCCACCATTGCGCAGCTGTGCGCATCCTGACTTTGCCATGCTGCCTTCAATGCCGCGGGCATCTTTCCTGGGCAAAAAGTGCTGACGGCACGCTCGTCATGCAGAATCTCCTCCATCCTGGGCGAGGCTTCACCGATCGCTGCCCCATCTGCCAGCCAGGGCCGCAAGATGCTGGGTTGGTCTTGAAGTCATCCACCAGGCCTCCTCAACAAGAAGGGCGGAGCAGCTCGCAGCACAGTGGCAAAGCCATGCCATGCGCTGTTTTGATTTCTGAACTCCAGAAGACATTGTCCTGCTGTAGAGTGACCTGACTGCATCGTGCAGCACTGAATGATGATCTTTCTGCTGCTTGATAGATTTGCTGGTAGCTTGTTGCGTCTGGCTCTGTTGCAAGCTGAGAAGAGGGCCTGTCCATCAGGCGTGCCCACGAAGAACTAATATACACCAAGAATGTCCAAACCGATCAGGCGGTGTACGGCGAGTGTAGTAGTCTTCGGCGTCGGAAGGCTGGCCTGCCAGCCAATGTCCATTACCCATTGTTCAATGCAATCCTGGAACAGCCGTATGGAGTGCTGTCAAAAGGGAGTGAAAAGACCATGAAGCACCTGAGCCAGGCCGCCGTTACTGCACCTTCCGGCAGTTTGATCACATGCATGACAGCCAGTCGTTGTCTTTACAAGCGCGCAAACGTACAGCCGATCGCACATCTCAAGCCTTTCTGCTGCTTCCAACCTGATACAGCTCATGCTTTACCAGCGTCCTGCAGACCTGCCGACGAGCCAATCCGAGCAGAAGCGGAGCGGTTTCCGGGCGGCTTGCTTCAACGAGCACAATGACTGCTTTTGGCCGTCGCCCGTTGGCAGAGAACAACATCCCAAGGTGAGCTCCAGGTGCATGGAGTGCAGCGAAAATTTGCATCATCAGATTTGGCGCCGGGCTCAAGTGGCTCCGATGACAGCAAAAGCACAGTTGCGCGAAGTGAAGGATGGCGCTTGCAGGGCCAGCATGGTGCGCGGCGTCGCCGTCTTCGCCGTCGCCGCTGTGATTGTCTGGGCAGGCTTCACAGCCACGGGCGCTCGAGCCCAGACATTTGTGCATTACCAGTCCGAGAACGACTCACCCGCGGCGCCGGAGACCTCCCTCGTTGCAGCACCAGAGGCGTTCCCTGGCGCGGCGCCCGCTGAGAGCTACTTTCCTGTGGCTTCCGACTCTCAGCTGGCTGAGGATGATGTGGCCGACGAGGTGGCCGCCACGCCTGCTGCCGATCCGGGCCTGATCACCGTTGAGGACTTCGTCCGTTCCGCGCTGGTGCGGTTGACCCCTTGGCCGTGAGTACCGAGGATTCACTGGGCAAGGTGAAGCGTCTCTCAGCGCTGACCAGCGCTGCTGCAGCAGGTGAACACAAATGAAGACATGGAAGACACAGTCCGCGGCACCTACCTAGCCCTGATCAGCGTGCTGTCCAATCGGAACAACGCTCTGGCAGCCATTCTTGCCTCCATTCAACGCGTCGTTAACGACCCGAGCAGGTAATGGCTCAGGGTTGCCGGGCGCACATCGGTGTGCATGAGGAGGTGAGAGGCTCAGCAGCATCTGAGGCGCACATTGCGTGCAGCGATGCTGGCCAGGTGGATCCCCAGCAGCAGCAGGCCGCAGGCCCCCTACAGGAGCTGGTGCAGCAGGCGGCGCCACAGGTGTCACCAGATGCAGCTGCCCCCGATGAGGCCGACCTTTCCGTTGGCGGCCTCGAGGAGGGCGCATCTGAAGCGGGCGTTCCTGCGGCCTCCCCAGTGGCTGCTGCCCCCTTGCTGAGCGCAGAGGAGGTCAGCAGTCCTGACGAGGCCGGCAGCCCAGCAGCCGCGCCCGACTCTGGCAAGTCGACCGACAGCGCGGCAGCCCCCCTCAGCGATTCAGCACCAACGTTTGTCTATGTTCCGTTTGGCGCCTACAATGGCCGGAAGCTCCAGGCATGATAAACGACAGGACCTGCCTGCTCTGAATCTGCTGGGGAGTGTTCCCTGCTGCACATCCTGCTAGGGACCTTCCGTGTGTGAAAGCTGTCGCAGCCCTTGCTGGTGGCAGCAACGATTGCAGATTGCACCAGCCACACATCCTGCTCAGAATAATGTGCTGCAAAAAAATGTCGGCCCTCAGCTAGTAGATGAGGAGCCGACGTAGCAGGTTCTTCTGTACGTATAGATTTGTGCCAATAGGTGCGCATTCCGTGGGCAGATGCTCTTTCGGGGCTGCAATTTTGGATGGTATGCAACCCACGACGGGCCTCCCGCTACCTATTCACAACTCCACAGGCCAGCATGAGAGACATGCTCTGCCAGGCAAGGGCGTCACAGCACACCCAACACACGGCAGGCATGCCGCACTCATGTCTTTGTGATGCAGGCCGCGAGGACGCAATTCACGGCCTGCTGCAAGAGCTACTGGCTGAAATTAACGTCGGGGGGCGGCCGGCATTCATCGGCAGCCGGACCCACTGCAACTTCTCTGTCTGGGCGCACGCGGGTCACCAGGCGAGCGTGGGGGCAGGCAAGTCTCTTCTCCACCAAGCAACGGTGTCCGGAATGTCATTGGACTAGGCACTGCTGTTGAGCGACCTGGCCTGTTCGCAGGCGGCAAGCTGCGGCGGTGGGGCAAACAGATGGGGGGTGAGCTGTCCGGGCCCGGGGCAGCAGCTGCTGCTGTCAGCCGCGCATTGACCGAAAATGCCCTGGATGAGCTGCTGGCCACATTGCACCGAGCAAGCCAAGATGGCGGCGGCAACGGCGGCAACAACCAACAGGCGCCAGCGCCAGAGTCGCCTGAGCAGGCGGTGCCAGGCAACACAGCGGTCGTGTACCAGGGCTTCTTTGCAGAGGCCTCCGCGGTCGCCGTGCGCTTGCTACAGGCGCGTGTCCCTGGTCCGTGCCGTCCTTCGAGAGCGGTGGCAGCTGCTCCTGTGGCCGCATCGGCGGCGCCCTCGTGGCGATGCTTCCCCCGGCGCGGCCGCCTGCGGCACCTCGCCTGCGCCTCCCCAACCCCGCCCAGCCGCCCCTGACGGCAGGAGACCGTTTGCAAGGTGTCGCTGGAAGCGGTGACCATTGTCCCGGTCGCGCGTGTGCCCGTCCTCGGCGACTTTCTGCTGCGGCTGGACGCTGTGCGGCTGGAGGGGCTGCGGCTGGACTGCTGACAGGGGTGGCGCTCGGTGCTGATGGCTCCCTTCAGCTGCGGGTGACCGAGCTTGACGCAGTCCTCAGCGATAGCCGCTTGCGCTGGCGCCGCACGCAGTTCCCCTTTGTGGCCGAAGGTGCGACGCGCGCATGAATGCAGAGGCACGGCTCCCGCTGTCCGCCACCTTGGAATCGTGCCAGTCTGTGCCTCTGGCAGGTGGCCTGCACCGCCACAGCCTACCAGTCGGCTAGTGGTGTTGCCCGGCACGGTGCCTACCGCAGCGTCTTTGGCAGCGATGCTGCGCGACCGATCGCCTTGAGCCAGCCCATGCTCGAGCCAGGGGCAGGCAGCGTTGTTGGCCCGGGCAGGCAGCGTTAATGGCCCGGGCCTGGCCTCAGCGCCGCGCCCCCCCCCCCCCCCCCCCCCCCCCCC
>BHFV01000042.1:46339-74769 GCA_003568905.1 Trebouxiophyceae sp. KSI-1 | reverse complement strand
GGGGGGGGGCTCCTCTGCTCAGTGAAGAACTACCAACGTAGCAGGAGGATCAGAAGGCAAGCTACGTGCACTGCAGACATTTTCACGAGGAGCCTTTCACAAGGGCGGCTTGCTCTCCTGCTGGGCGCAGCTCAGCTCCGCATGCTGCGTCCCAAACATGGCAGCCCTTGGCCTCCACGCAGCAACATTCAAGAGCATACATGGGCCCAAGAAAGAGTCATGCAAGCCCCAATACGGCCCCAAGATGCTGCCTGGGGGACCACAGAGCTGCCTGACGACCTCAGGTTAGGCTAACATGTGCGAGGAAATACATCAAGATGCAAGATGGTTGCGGACGCGCAGCGGGGACTCAGCGGAGCTGCTCGCTGCTATTCAAGTCGCATTGCTCACGCCGGCCTCCTTTTCGTTCATGCGAGACGGGGCGGTGGCCAGAAATTGGACCTTTTTCGGCGGTCCTGGCGTCTAACACTCGTTTCTGTCGCCGGCTGTTTGGGCTCACCACTTTCATCCGCGCGCAGAAACTTCTGTAAATCTTCGTCCATCGTATTCAAGTTCGGCGCACTTGCGTTCGCAGTCGCGGCGAGCGGCTCGAGCAGCTCGTCGCTGGACGCAAAGCCCGCGGTGCCCGCTGCGCGCCTACGGTCGATTGGCAGCCCAACGCATCGTTCGCAGTCATGACCAGTGACTCGAGAAGCTCCTCGCTGGACGCAAAGCTGGCGGTGCCGGCTGCGCCGCCCACGGTCGAGTGGCAGCCCAAATTCAGCATCCCGGTCGACAGCGAGAACAAGGCCGCCGTCCTGCGCCCCTGGACGGCGACGCGCCCCCACCACCTCGCGTTCCACATAAACTGGTACGTGCGCACCACCATGGGACCGCTAGCGGCCAGAAACGTGGCCCCGACACGTCTCGTGCTATCGCGGGGCGCCTTTGAAGCATTCATTTCGAAATTATTGCGCAGCCATCTCGCTTTCGCTCGAGGGCGCTGCGCGGTGGTCGATCGATTAATACAACCTCAAGAGTCACTGCTGGCCTGACTGCAGGATGTGCTTCTTCACCGCCTTCCTGTCCACCTTTGCGGCCCCTCCCCTCATTTCGACCATCCGGCAGGACCTCAACCTCACCCAGAAGGCTGTGGCCGGCGCCAACATCGCTGCGGTGCGTGCTGTTCCGGACGATCCTGACCCGCGTTCAGTGCAGCACACTGTCTGATAGGCCACCGCTGGCTGTTGGCCTGCAGATCACGGGCACTATTTTTGCCCGGCTGATGCTGGGCGGCTTCACCAACAAGTTTGGCCCGCGGTTCGCCATGGGCTTCCTGCTGCTCCTCACCAGCACCGCCTGCTTCGGCATGGCACTCGTCAACTCGTCCGCCGCCTTCATGGTCTGCCGCTGCATCGTCGGCTTCAGCCTGGCAACGTTCGTGCCCTGCCAGTTCTGGACGAGCATCATGTTCACGTCTGCTCTCGTTGGCTCTGCCAACGCCTTCACCGGCGGCTGGGGCAACCTGGGTGCGCCGGGTTCCCTCCGTTTTGACAGCCAGCCTGCTGCACGCGGCCCCTGCCAGGCCGCTTACCGCTGCACGTTGCTCTGCAGGCGGCGGCGTGACTCACCTGGTCATGCCACGCATCTTCCACGCCATCGCGGAGCACCAGCCCGACTTCATCGCCTGGCGCTGGGCGTACTTTGTGCCCGGCGCTCTGCACGTCGTCATGGCCACGCTGTGCATCCTGTTCACGCAGGACCTGCCAGAGGGCAACTTCCGCGACGTCAGGCGCACGGGCGCCAAGAAGGAGGCCAAGGGCGAGACGCTCAAGAACATCTGGATCGCCTGCCGGTGAGCCTTTTTTCTGCGAGCCTCCGGATCGGCTACCTGGCGGAGGTCTGGAACCGACCAGGCCCAACCGTCGGGTGCAGGAACTATCGCACGTGGATCCTCATGTCCTCGTACGGCTTCTCCTTTGGCATCGAGCTGACCGCCGACAACGTGCTCTCTGCCTACTTCCAAGACCACTTCAACCTCAACTACACCACCTCTGGCGACCTGGCCGCCGTGTTTGGCCTGCTCAACGTGTTCTCGCGTCCCCTCGGTGAGCTCCAGCTTCCTGCTCGCAGGCTGGTTTTTTTAAAATGAGTTCACTCAAGTGCTCGCGTTCACACGAGCGCTGTGCTGTGGCTGCAGGCGGCATCCTGTCGGACGTGCTCGGCCGGCGCATGGGCATGCGCGGCCGCCTCGCCTGGCTCTTCTTCGTCCAGATGAGCGGCGCCGTGCTGTGCGTGATCATGGGCATCCGCCCGGTCGAGAGCAGCCTGGCGAAAACAATAGCGGTCGTGTTTATATTCTCCTTCTTCATCGAGGTGCGATGGGGGTGCCTTTTTTCCTGCTCGCTTTCCTCCCACCACTCCCCCACTCTGCCGGCTGACCTCCAGCTGCCGCGCAGGCTGCCTGTGGCGCCACCTACGGCGTCGTCCCCTTCATCTCCCACCGCGCCCTGGGCATTGTGTGCGGCATGGTCGGCGCCGGCGGCAATGCTGGCAGCGCGATCGTGCGCCGCCACGCCCTCGTCCTCCAGTGCTGCTGCCTGGCCTGCCCCCTCTGATCTGCAGCCGGCATGAGCCTGCGCCCCTCCGTCGTGCAGGCGCAGGCCATCTTCTTCACGCCGGGCACGCTGTCCACACCCGACGCCTTCAAGTGGATGGGCGTCATGGCGATTGGAATTGCTGCTTTGCAAATTTCTCTCCATTGGCCGGCTTGGGGGGGCATCCTCTTCCCCGCACGCGCAGGCAAGACGGAGGAAGATTACTACTTTTCGGGTGAGCTTCCCCTCTGCGTCAACCACCCTGCCGTGCTTTTTCCTGGTTGTGTTGTGGTCTGGCTGCTTTCTTACCTGCGCATCAACTGCCTGGTCTGTTCCGCGAGGACATGCAATCTGCGTTTCCTCCCGCAAAGCTTTTCTCATGCACATTCATTGTGATCTGGGGCGCGTGCTGACACAATTCGTCCTCGCCCGCAGAGTACACCGAGGCGGAGCGCCGTGAAGGGTTGCATCTCCAGGTCTCCAGATTCTGCGACAACAGTCGTTCCAACCGTGGCTCCATGAGCCTGCGCAAGCCGTTCGTGCCAAAGGCGGCGCCGGCAGCCTGATGCAAGCCCCTGCCCCCGCCCTGGAGTGTGCTTCCATAGCAGCCGGCTTGCCGTGTACCATATAGGCACAGCTGCTGGAAGCTGAGTGTGCTTCCAGAATAGCTGGCTTGCCGTCTACAATATAGACACAGCTGCTGGCAGCTGAGGGTCGATTTCAGTGCGTCATCAGTCACCCTGGAAATTCTCTTCAATATGAAAACCGAGACCTCCTTCCAGACTCCAGACCAACTCAGCCAGACCAACGAAGCCAAGCTTCTGTGCGTGCGCCGAAGCCCCCGGCAAGTCGCATCTGTGAAACAAAGAAAAATGAAGGTGCGGGCGTCCGTGAAGCGGCTGTGCGAGTCCTGTAAAGTCGTCAAGCGACGAGGCCGGGTATTTGTCACCTGCAAATCCAACAAAAAGGTGCGGATGCGGCCGCCTTTTGCGCTTGCCCGGGGAATCGGCTGCCCTGGGCGCTGCTCGGCTGACCTCTGCGACTTGCTCCCGCAGCACAAGCAGCGGCAAGGCTTCCACACGAGTGCTGTGGACTGCGCTGCCGCGCCGCAGCTGCACGCGAGGCGCGCTCCCCGTCTGTTCTGCACATGCTTGCTTTCCTGCGTGGTAGAAGACCTGCTGCCTCACGCCAGCTTTTCCCACCGCAGGTCCGGCCTGGACGTGGGCGCCTGCATAGGGGCGCAGCTGTGGCAGGCCACTGCCTTCCCCTGCCACCGGCACGGCATTGGTTGGTGACCAGTGGCTGGCTCCGAGGGTCTGCGAGTGTGGCAAGTGCTGCCTGCTTGCTCTTTCCTCTTATCCATTTGCTTTGGTCGTGCAGGAAGTGTCTGTCCTTCTCTAAAATGCAAGAGAGTTTATAGCAGCAGGCGTCGTGCAGTAGCTCTCTCTGCGCCCTCCACCCCTCACACCCGGGATACCAGGCCTGCTGGAGCTGCAGCTTGATATCGCGTTTCCGCACAGCAGAGATAAGCAGAGATGCAAGCCAGCCAGTGGTACCTTTGGGATTGCTGTTGCAGCCACCAGCAGCCTGTCATGACGCAAGCATGTGCAAGAGCCGGCAGCAGCAGTCACAGAAGGAGCCAGTGCAGCCGCTAATGTGGCGATGCTGCTGATGCTCCGTAAATTTGGCTGCTGAGGAGCAGCAGAGGAGCCACACAGTGCAGCGCCACTTCTCTGTGTGAGACAACACCAGGGCGCAAAAGTTCCGCTGGCAGCTGCACACACGTGCACGGCGTCCGTTGAAAGCTGCAAGCGGCAGAGCTGTACGGCAGCTGCACCTTTGACGAGCTACAGCTGCCAAGAAGGGCTGCATTCGCCTTCCAAAGCCAAGCCAGTCGGTCAAAACCGACAAAAAATACCCGTGAAACTGAATCGCCAAAAGTAGACGCTGCATTTCGTCTGTTTTAGTCTATCTTTCTTAATGCCACCGTGGAAACCTTTGTCCCCTCGTGCCCGCCAAAGCGAAAGATCGGATAGCTGCGGACGTGGTCCACATACTCAAAACCGCAGTCACTGGCGCTGCAAAATTCCTCCTGCAAGAGGCATGTACGTCCCTGGTCAGCCGCCACCTGCTGCAAGCCCAGCCAGCGTCACTCCGAGGAGGGCCGGCTGCCGCACCCGCAGCTCTGCCAGCGTGCTGTTGCAGGAGGTGATTATCAGCAGGCCGCCGGCGACGAGGATGCCGTGCATGGCGCGCCGATAGCGGTCGCGATTGGTGGGGCCGTCCTCCGACAGCCCGACTGCGTCCAGTGTGCCCTTATCGGTGATCACCTCGTACCTGCAGGGTGCACCGACTGCAAGTGATTCCTCGTATTGCGACTGCAAGTGATTCCTCGTATTGCGACAGCATCGGGCGTGCTGATGCTCGGCCTGACGAGAAGGAACAGGCGGGCGACACACTTGCGGCCGAGCCGAAAGTCGAGGATGTCCTGTTGGTGCCACTGGACCGACGTCGCCCCCCGCTTCTTGGCCAGCTGCGATGCGAGTTGCACCGAGGCGGCACTGTAATCGACGCCTGTGAGGTCTGCAAAGCCGCGGGCCGCCATGGCGAGCAGGAAGGTGCCGTTGCCACAGCCGACGTCCAGCACCGACTGCTGCTCGGCCGCGTCAGGCGCCCGGCTGCGCAGCAGCTCGGCCGTCCAGTCGGCCATAGTCTCCATGACGTCCTCCCCAAACCTGCCAGGCGCTCCCCTGTCGTCAGTGGGCTGCAAAAGTCCGGGGGACCTTGGCCATGCAAGGCGGCGGCATGCACGCTGCATTTCCCCCCTCCCCTGAGATGCATTCTTACGAGTGGCAAGCACATGATGACTCCACCGCCCTCGATCGGGCCTCAGCAGCAGCGACAAGCGCTGGTCGCGAGGCACACCAAATTTCGCCTTCATCGTCGAGCGCCTCAAAGTTGCGCAGCTCACGCGCGTACGTCTCATCCCAGTACTCGCGCTTGCCCAGCTCGCAGGAATCCGCATCTTCGTCGCTGCTCATCGTTTTTAAGTCTGCATGTGGTTCGCCGCGAGATGTTTGCCGAGTCGGGGTCGGGTCGACCCGGCATTCGACATCGGAAAGAACCGTCGATCTGAATGCACGATCGCAGAATGTTGATTCGTGCGCATTGTCTCAGCAGCATGCACGGCGATTGCGGTGCATGATGGCCGCCGACTACCAGTAAGAAACATGTTCGAAGGCTGGGCGTCGGAGCTGCTGGCCGGATACCTGGGCCACTTCTTCGACGTCAAGAAGGAGCAGCTGAGCATCAGCCTGTGGAGTGGTGCGCGCGCCCGCCGTCTGCGAGCTGCAAATGCGCCTGTCGCCATGTTCCGGGACCGATGTCTCACTGTCTGCGAGCTCTCTTCTTCGCTTTCATTGCTCACGGCTGCAAGATCTCGATTCTGCACCGCCTCGACCCGTCTCCTCCTCAAGAGACCGCCCCCTGCAGCATGGAGCACTGGCCTGGTCCTGACCGACCTGCGGCTCAAGGCGGAGGCCTTTGACGCGCTGCAGCTCCCATGCGCCATCGTCGGCGGCCGTCTTGGGCGGCTGGAGGTGCAGGTGCTGCTGCCCTGGCCGCCGTCAGCGCCTGCGCACGCACCACGCGCCACCCCGGCACAAGCAGTCTCGCGCCACGCAGGTGCCGTGGCGCGCACTGGGCAGCCGGCCCGTGGTCCTGGAGGTCTCGGACGTGTGGCTGGAGGCGGAGCCGTGGGACGAGGGCGAGCTGCGCTCGGGCGCCGCCGGCCGCCGGGCCGCGGCCGCCAAGGAGGCGCGCCTGCTGGCGGAGGAGCTGAACCCCGCCTCCCGGCCGAGCGGCGGCGGAGACGCCCGCGGCGGGCTGGCGGTCGCGCTGCTGAGCCACCTGGCGCGCCTGCTGCTGCACAAGCTGCAGCTGCGCGTGCACGGCGTGCACCTCACCCTGCGCGTGCGCCGCCTCCCCGGCCTGCCGCATCCGTCTGCATCCCCTGCTGCGGGCTGACAGCCTCCGCGGCGGCGGCAGGAGCCGGTCGGCGGGCAGCGGCTGGGCCTGCGGCTGCGCACGCTGGCGGTGCTGCAGCCGGACGCGGAGGAGGGCCGGGCGGTTGGGGCGCCCGACGAGGCCGCCCGGCAGGTCGGGGCCTTCTCCCCTCCCCCCAAGACCCGGCGGCGGCGGCGCCCTGGCCGACCCCCCGCCCCGCGCGACCGCAGGGCGGCGTCTGCAAGAGCGTGAGCCTCGAGGGGCTGTGCCTCTACCTGGAGGCGGGCGCGGGCGAGGAGCCGGCGGCGGAGGACATGCTGCTGGCGCCGCTGAGCTGCAGCGCGCGGGTCGCCCTGCCTGCCGGTCCGCCCGCCCGCCCGCCCGCCTGCAGCAGCCGATCCCCACCGCTCCTGCGGTGTCAGGCACCGGGCGCCGCCCCTCGCAGGCAGCGCCACCGTGAGCGTGGAGGCGCGCGCGGGCGACGCGGCCCTGCGGGCGCACGCCGCCCAGCTGGCCTGCCTCGCCCGCCTGGCGGAGGGCGCCCGCGCCGCGCGCGCCTGGCTGGCCAAGCACGCGGCGCTGGCCGAGGGGCGCGCGGTCGAGCTCAAGGCGCTCGAGTCGCTCGCCTTCGAGGGCGCCCGCCTGCCGGTCGCGCTGCCGCAGCTCAAGGCACGCCGCCTCTGACAGCCCGACCGACTGCGCCTGCTGCCGGGCTCTTGCCGCTGAGCGGGCGGCGACAGGAGCCCCAGCCCCTGCCTTGCTGCTCTGAAGAGAGCGGAGGTTCAAGGGGTTCCGCCGACAGCTGCCGAGGCCGTCGGAGGGGCGGTCTGCAGGTGCTCAAGGAGCGCGTGGCGGTCGCGCGGCAGCTGGTGGACGCGGTGCGCGCGGCGCTGAAGCCTGCCCGGCCGGAAGCTGCCGAGCAGCCGGCGGCCGCCGCCTCGCAGCCGACGCCCGAGCCGGCGCCGCGCCCGCGCCGCAAGAGCCGCGGCCGCAAGCCGGGCCGCGAGCGGGCCGGGTCCGAGGAGCCCGGCGCCGCCGCCACAGCAGAGGCCGGCGGGGAGGCCGCTCGGGCGCCGTCGTCGCAGACGCCGCCGCCTTCCGGCCAGCAGGAGGCGCGCAAGCCAGAGGTGGGGGTCACTCGTGCCGCCTTTCCTTGGCAATCGACGGCTGCGAGCTGCCGTTGAGCCGTGGCTGACATTGCTGCAGGCGCCCGAGGTGACGCTGGACTGGCTGCGCGCCGCCCGCGGGCAGGCGCACGCGCTGCGCGTGGCCTTCCCCGAGCTGGAGGCGCTGAGCGCCGCGACGGCGGCCGTCGAGGCCTTCCAGGCCCGCCTGCAGGCTGCGCTGACCGTCAAGCCGACGCTGCCGCAGCTGGAGGCGTTCACACAGGAGGCGGCCAGCCTGGCGGCGCCGCCGCCAGAGATGCGGCGCGTGCAAGCGTGCGCCACCCTTTCCCGCTCGAGCAGCCTCAGCGGAGGCGGACGTGCGCTGGCAAGCGTTTGAAACGGCTCTGCCCGCTTCTCCCGGCAGGCTGGTCGAGGAGGCGGAGATCTGGCTGGCGCGCGCCAAGGCGGCCTCGCAGCCGCGGCAGGCACTAAAGCGCATGCGCGAGGTGCTGCACGCGGGCCTGCGGCTCGGCACGGAGCTGCCGGAGGTCGAGGAACTGCGCGCCGAGATCCGGCGGCGCGAGTGGGAGGAGCACGCCCGCAAGGCGCGCCCCGCCCGCTGCTCGATCTGCGAAGCCGGTTTCGCGCGATTTTCGGACAAGGTGCGAACGAGGCGCGCGCGGCCGCAGGCGCTGACGAACAAGCAGAGCGCGGGCGCGCTGGCGGAGGTGCTGGAAGACGCGGCCGCGGTCGCCGCGGCGGACGGCGAGCTGGCGGCGGGCCTGCGGCGCCGCCTGGAGGCGGCACGCTCGTGGGAGGCGCGCGCGGCGGAGCTGCTGCAGCCGCCCGCGCGGCCGCCGCTGCCCGACCTGCGCACGCTCGTCAACGAGGGCGCCGCGCTCGGCGTGCGCATGGAGCGCCTCGCGGCCGCGACCGCCGCGCTGCACGCCGCGGACTCGTGGGACCAGCGCGCGACGGCGGCGGTCGACGCCGCGGCCGAGGACGTGCCGACCAAGCAGCGCGCCTCGCTGACCGAGGCGCGGCCCGCATCCCGCACAGCACCGCCGCCAGAGCCGGCCTCGTGCGCGCAGACCTGCCGAACGAAGAGCCCGCTGGCTGGCCGCAGGTGGAGGGCCTGCTGCACGAGTACGCCGGCCTGTCGGCGGCCATGCCGCAGGCGGAGCGCCTGGCCGCCATGCGCGACGCGGCGACAGCCTGGGCGGCCAGGGCGCAGGCCGCGACCGCGCAGCCGCCGAGCGGCGACCGCGCGGCCGAGTACGAGGCGCGGCCCCCTGCCTCCCCCAGCTCCACGCAGCAGACAGCTCCGGCTCTGCCAGCAGCCGCTGAGCCGTGGAGAGGCGCGCGGCTGCGCAGGCGCTGCTGGCGGAGGGCGAGCGGACGGGCGTGCGCACGCCGCAGCACGCCGCGCTGCGCTCGCACCTGGACGCGCTGCGGTGGGCAGCCGACATGGCGCCCTACGCGAGCGGCGTCCCGGCGGCGATGCGCGTGCCGCAGGCGCGGGCGCTGCTGGCGCAGGGCGAGGCGCTGCCGGTGGACCAGGGGCTGCTGGCGCTGCTGCGCGCCGACCTGGCCGCCTGCCAGCAGTGGGAGGAGGCGCTTGCGGAGGTGGCCCCTCTTTCCTGGGAACACAAAGAACTTATAGTGTGTTGCCAGTGTCTGGCCGGCTGCATGCTTTGGCAGTGCTCAGCTTGACAGGCCACAGGAAGCTCACGCCGGTCGCCGCCCGCAGGCCGGCGCGGACTCGGGGCGGCTGCCGCAGCTCGCCGAGGCGGCGCGGTCCATGCGGCTGCTGCCGGACAGCCTGGCGACGATGAACGAGTCGCTCGCGGCCGCCCACGAGTGGCACACGCGCGCGGAGCGGCTGCTGGAACTCGGTGCGGCCCTCCCCTCGCCCCGGCCTCACCCGGCCCTTCCCCCCCAAACAGGCGCAGCTGGCAGGCGTGGCAGTGAGCAGAGCTGCACGGGGGCCGGAGGGTGACCAGGCTCGCGGGAGGGGCTGTGCCTGAGCCACCAGCCTGCTTTGAAATCGACTCGCATGTTGCCGCCCGCCCGCGTGGCGAGTGGGCCGTGGCGGAGCAGCAGCAGGCAGGAGTCTGCCCGCGCAGCCTGCCTCTTGCATGTGGGCCGGCCGGCATGCAGCCTCAGTTCCCCCAGGGAGGGCGAAACAGCATGGCTCATGTGCCCCCTGGGTCCGCAGGCGCGCGGCCGCAGCTGGACGAGGTGTCGGCCATCGTGGCGGCCGCGGGCAGCCTGCCGGTGCGGCGCGACGCCGTCGAGCGGCTGCAGGCCGTGCGCACCGCGGGCGAGGGCTGGCGGGAGCTCACGCGGCGGCTGTGGGCCAAGCGCAACTCGGGCCAGCGGCTGGACCGCTGCCTGGCCATGGCGCAGGGCGGCCTCGAGACGGCGCTGCGGCAGCTGCAGCCGCGGCCGCCGCAGGCGGAGGCCGCGATCGCGGCCGCGGCCGCCGGCGAGCGCGAGGTCTACTGCCTGTGCCAGCAGCCGTACGACGCGGACGCGGCCATGATCGCCTGCGACGGCTGCGAGGAGTGGCTGCACTGCCGCTGCGTGGGCCTCACCCAGAGCGCCGCGCGCAACCTGAAGAAGTACGTCTGCCCGCTCTGCCTGGCGGTGCGCGGCTCGGGGCGCGAGCTGGAGGTCGCGCTCACCCGCACGCGCCGCACCAAGTGCGCCCTTCGTCCCACCCGCCTGCCCGCTGTCTGCCGGGGGGGAGCTGCTCGCGGACGCCCCACATGCAGGCAGTCGCTGACCGAGGTGGCTGCCGCCAGCTTACCGGTGTGACTGACCTGCGTGTGCGCGTCCGGTCGCAGGCGGCCGGCGGTGTCGCAGCTGCGCCAGGTGCTGCAGGAGGCGCACGCGCTGCCGTGCGTGGTGCCCGAAGCGGAGCCGCTCGCGCGCGTGATCGAGCTGTTCGACATCTGGGCGGCGGCCGCCGGCGAGAAGCCGCGGCACGCGGACCCGGCGTCGCTCAGCCAGCTGGTCAAGAGCGCGCTCAGCCTGGAGGTCAGCAACGACGAGCTGCAGTACAAGCTGCTCAACAAGCTGCACGCCGTGCGCTGGCGCGAGCGCGTAGCGGCGGCGCTGGCGCCCGACGCGCACACCTCCAGTGCGCTCCCGCGGCTGCCGGCCGCCCCCGCGACCGCTCTCGGTGCTGCAGCTGACGCGCCGCCCCATCCGCCGCAGTGGACACGCTCGAGAAGCTGGAGCGCGAGGGCGACTCGCTGCGCCTGCCGAACGACGACCCGAGCCGCGTCGCGCTCGCGGAGCGGCTCGACCCGCTGCACGAGTGGCTGCTCCCCGTCGACGAGGTGATCGCGCAGCTGCAGCGGCGCGACGGCGACCCGGCCGCGCTCGCCGCTGCCGTCGCGCGCGGGCGCGAGCTGCTGGTGGCGGGCAAGCAGGGCCTGGGCCTCGACCCCGCGCTGCTGCCGCGCGGCTTTGACAAGGAGCTCAACCGCCTCGAGGTGCGCGCTCCCTTTGCTGTACCTAGAGAGAACTCTGACTGCGAAAGAGAGAAACTGAAGGCAGCGGGCGCGGGCGCGCAGGAGGCGTGCAAGCTGTACTGCCTGTGCCAGCAGCCGTACAACGAGGACGTGCCGATGCTGGGCTGCGACCACTGCGCGGACTGGTTCCACTACGGCTGCGTCGGCCTCAAGGCGCCCGGCGCCGACGAGACGGACGAGGACGTGGCGCCCGCGGACTTCCGCTGCCCGGCCTGCTGCCACAAGGCCAGCCTGCCGCCCCCTCGCGCGCCGCGCCGCGCCGCGCCTGCCCGCTGCCTGGCGAGCTGGCCGCTGACAGGGTCAGGCGACGCCCCGCAGGCCGGGCTGCAGTACCCGCTGCAGGACCAGCTGCCGGCGACCTCGCTGCAGGCGCTGGGCCTGCCTGTGCCGCCGCCGCCCGAGGCCGCCCGCCTGCACGAGCTGCTGAGCATGGGTGCGCCCGCCGCCCCCTGTGGCTCCCCCGTGGCGCCGCCGACCTGCGTCTGTGCCTGACCTGGGGCTCGTCTGTAGGCGGCGACGGCCACGCGGCGATGCTGCAGGCGCAGCAGCAGCAGCCGCCCAACTCCTGGCTGCTCAGCGTGCTGGCGCAGCAGCAGCGGCTGCGGCCGGGCGGGTCCAACGGCGGGCCAGCACCCCCGCAGCGTATGCAGCCCCCTTCTCAAGTGCACGCGTCGCTGCACCGAGCAGAGGCAGCGGAATGGGAGGCTGAGGGGCCGGGCTGCTGCTGTGCAGAAGGCTAGGCGGCCGCGCCGCCAGCCATCCGAGAGCCCTGTGCATGTGTCTCTGTACCTCTAACGAGAGCCGGCAGGCGGCCTGCAGCTGCCTGCCACGTCCCTGGTCTGTCGCCGCGAGGGCACACCCACCAGACGGCAGCTGTTGCTGAGCGACTTCCTGCGCGTCCGCTCGCCGCGCCTCCTGCTTTTCCTGTTGCGGCGTGCCTGTCCAGCTGAAACACTGTCCCTGCTAGAGGAACGATCCCCGCCCGGCGCAGCGAGCGCGCCTGTGCTTGTGCCTGGCTCTTCTGCTGCGTGCAATGCTGCATTCAGAGGCGGGGCAGCCACAGGATTGGCATGCTCACAGCGGCACGGGCAGCCCCTGAAGGCGCCCTCGTTGTTTGCAAGCACGAAAGCAGCCGGCTCTCTCCATCTGCTGCACAGCAGCAGTCTCACGCAGACAGCGCACGCACACACACAATCTCTCATTATCGCAGCCCGGCACGTTGCATCGCGGGCGCTCAGGCCAGGCCGCCCGTGTAGGTCCGCTTGAGGCTCCAGGCGGCGCCCTTGCTCTGGCACACGTCCCGCAGCGCGCGCGAGATCTGCGCCTCGCTGGCGGCCAGCCCAGCCGCCTGCGCGGCCGCCACGACCTCCGCCTTGCGGAAGCTCGCCTGCCGGGCGGCGGTGTCCAGCACCACCTGCGAGGTCGTGCCGCATGTGATGAGCAAGCTGGGTGGCCTCGCCGAAGGGAGTGGCACAAATGTGGCTTTCAACGAGAAACGAGATGCTGGGCCCAAGGCTGGAAACGGCGTATTCCCCGCTGCAGGGCCCCTCTTCATCATGGGAGACCGGTAGGCGTAATGGAATGTGAGGAAGGCAGTGCTGGAGGTGGTTAGGGACCGGACAAGCGGCAAGCCGGCTGCAGCGACTTGCAGACAGGCCCGGCCTCGCTTGCAATGCTCCAGGGAGGCGTGCATGGACCTGCAGCCCCTCCCGCACGCGCAGCCCCCTGCTGGCAGCCCAGCCTGGCAAGTCATGTGCGGGCAGGGGCCCACCCGCCGCAGCGCGTCGCTGTCGGAGCTGCCCGTCTGCGCAGAGACGAAGACGCCTCGGATGAGGCGGGCCAGCCCGGACTGCAGCACCGCATTCTGCAGCTCCGTGTGCGGCCCGGCCGCGAGCGCCTCCAGCAGGTCCGGCCTGTGGCCGACACCCAGCCAGTGCCTGCGGCCGGTTTTGGATTTGTCACGCAGCCTGCTTCCAGGCTGGCTTGGGCCATGAGGGCTCGCCGCAAGCCCCCCATGAAGCCAGAAGTCTGGTGCTTTCGGCTGCTGCTGCTGCTGCTGCGGGAATGGCTGGTCCTGAACGAGCTGCTGCACATGGAGGCCCGATGCAGTGCCGCAGTCTGGAAAAAAAACCGGCTGCTTTCTCTGCTCCTGCAAGCGCCCCGCTGACGCCTCGACACCACTCGCAGCTGCCACCACCGCTGACACGAGTGGGCGTCACAAGCGCTGGCCATTGGAGACCGGACAGAGGCGGGGGCCCGCCTGATGCCCTGCAGGTCCGCGACCGGGTGGCTGCGGAACATGTCTCCCAGGCTGCGGGCGAGCGCGGCCGCCAGCTCGGGCGGCAGCGGCGGCGCAGCCGCGGCGGCGGCGGCGGCATCCACAGCGGTTGCGGCCGACGCGCCGGCGGCTGCAGGCCAAAAAGGCTCAGGGGGCGCTGTCACCCGCCGCACTGCAGCGGCTGGGGCGGGCGGGCGTCTCGGCAGCTGAGAGCCGCGCCTGTGCTCGGGCCGGCACCGTCCGCCGCCTGCCGGCCAGGCTCCGCTTTCACGGCCGGCGCGGCGCCGGCAGCCCCTCCGGCCCGCTCAGCGCCGGCCGCTGCGGCAGCCCACCGTCTTTGTCAGTGCGTCACCATGCAGAGCTGTTGCGCATGAGATGAGAGGCCGCGGCGCAGGCAGCCAGGCGGCTCGAGGGAGCCTTGCAGCCGCCATACCCACCGCCCTTGCAGCCTTGCACTGCTCCTGCTGCAGCCGAGGAGGGAGGGGGGCGCCCGCACTGGGCAGCAGCGCCTCGAGGTACTCGCGGCGGCTGAGCGGCATCGGCAGCGGCTCGGCCGGGCCGCCCTCCAGCTTGCGGAAGAGCAGCGGCGCAATGTCCGGCTGCGCGACCTGGATCGGCAGCCACGCCTCCTCCGCCTCCTGCCGGCTGAGGTGCGCGTAGGAGGCCAGCCGCGCGCGCGCCTGCCGCTCGGTCTCCCGCCTCTGGATCTGCGGCTGCAGGTGGGGGGGGCGGCCCAGCCATTGCAGGTGTCAGGCAACTTTGTGAGCAAATACTCATCGGTTCGAGTCCTGGCATCCTCGTTGATTGTTTCTCAGGGCTGCGAGGATTGCAGGCGCGCCGCCGCCGGCTCGGCCGGGGACGGCTGCAGCTTGAGTGGCGAGTCTCGAGAGGCAGACGCGGCCAGGCTTGCTTGCAGCCGAGGCGCGGGCGGCGGGGGGGACAGGGGTTGCCTGGATGGCCGTGCTCTCGCGCGCGGCGGCCGCCGCCTCCTTCTTGTCCTCCGCCTTGGCCGGCTGCGGCGGCGGGTCCAGGTGCGACATGTCCGGCCGGAAGCTGAACGCCTGGCTGACAGGCAGCAGCAGCAGCTTGCCGTCCCTGCGTGGGTGCGCACGCGAGCCGGCTCAGGCCGTGGCGGTGCTCGCTGGGCCCAGGGAGGAAAGATCCATCTGGAGCACAACTGCCTTAGAGGCGGGACAGCTGCCAGCAGCCCAGTGGGCCGACTGCAGCGGCCGACTGCTGTCCCGCATGCCATGCTTTCCAGTTTGTGGGTTCATAAGTTTCTTCTAGTCGCCTGCTAGAATCAAAGGGAGAGCAGCACCGTATCGTGGCCATCGCTAGCGAGGCCGGCAGCGCGGCCGGGCTGGAGCGCAGCCGCAGACTCTGCAGCTGCAGCTCTGGCGCCGCGTCCGAGTCATAGTTTTCATTGTCCGTGTCCAGCGGCACCGTCATCTCCACACGCCGCGCCTCGGGCTTGATGCGCAGCTGCACAGGAAAAAGCACTGAGTCGGCGGCAGCGCCAGCAGCGTCTGCTGGGAGCAGTGAAGATCGAATGGCGGACCGTGCTGCTGTCGTCAAAGCCGTAGGGGCGCCAGCGCGGGCGCAGCGGGTACTGGAAGAGGCACAGCTGCAGGGGCAGGTCGTGGGTTGTTCTCACGCATGCTCACATCTGACCGCCGGCGCATACATTTAAGCGTGTCCTAGGCAGCGATGTACCTGCGTCTTGTCGCCCAGCACCGTGTTACAAAGTTGTACGTCCAGCGCCGCCACGACGCGGTCCTCATCGGCAGCTGTCGCCATCAGACTCGCGCGTGCGCTCACATCTGCCGAGGTGTCGAGCCTGCGGTACTCGTACGGTGCTCAAAAGGACTTTCAGGGACCCAGCCACGCCACAGCACCACAGCGCCGGTCAGAGTGCCGTTACTTGCCGAAAGTAGGATAATAAAGGCTGGCTCCTCCCTCCCTTCACACCAAATGCGAGCGCTGCTGCCCCTGCTCGGGGCCAGCAAGGCGTTTGCTGCTACATTGCGTGCTCGTTCTGGTCCCAGTCCGCTCGCTCGTCCCGTCCACCATATTCGCATGTCCATGCGCATGCATGCCTCTCCAGAAGGGGGAGAGGCATGCATGCTCGCTATAGACTGCGACGCCGGCGTCGACGACGCCCAAGGTCTGCTCTTTAGATTTCAAGTCCGATCTCTGCGAGCACAATGCAGGCCAGGCTGAGGCTCACTCTTCTGCTGCCCACTTGCAGGCCTGGTACTGGCGTTGCGCACGCCCGGGGTCGAGGTCGCCGGCATCAGCACCGTCCACGGCAATGTGGTGCGCTGCTGCTGCAGCCCAGGAGCATTTGTAGAGCTTTGGGCAGGGGCACTTATCCAAGCAAGCCGACCTCGCCTGCAGGACGCCGCACAGGTGGTGAGGAACGTGGCCCGCGTGCTGCGGCTGCTGCACAGCGACGTGCCCTATTATGAGGGCTGTGATGAGGCGCTGCTGGGCCAGACCATGGCCGCTTCCCACTGTGCGCGCCCCACTCTCTTCAGCAGCTCCTTTGCGTGTGCTAGCGTTTCAACAACATGTTTGTCGCTCGGAGGCAAGCCGGGCATTAACTGGTGACCTGCAGACGCTGAACAGGCGTGCATGTGTGTGGCAGGGCACGGGATGGACGGTCTGGGCGACATGCCTGCCATACACCCCTCCGCTGGCAGCGTCCAGGCCAGCCCGGGGCCAGGCGAGCTTCCTGTTCCTCAAAGAAGGCCCTTCTCACCCGAACAATGGCAGGCTCCACGCCACTCCTGCCTCATGCCAGCTAGGCAGGGGTGGCAGGCCCCACCTTTCGCCGCCAGGCTCAGGGCAGGCCCGCCCCCATGCAGGTCACGCAAGCGAGGCGCTGGTGCGTGCCGCGCGAGCAGCCCCCGGCCGGCTGCGCCTCGTCGCGATCGGCCCGCTCACAAACGTGGCGGTGGCGCTCAAGCTGGAGCCGCGGCTGCCGCAGCTGCTGCACTCGCTGACCGTGATGGGCGGCGCCGTGGAGGGCGGCAATGTGACGCCGGTGGCGGAATTCAATTTCCACTGCGACCCAGAGGCCGCGCAGCTGGCAAGCTTTCTGCATCCATTCTCCAGCGTCCGTGCCAGCATGCAAGGGCTGGCTGCAGCTGGCTTTCAGCCCCTGAGCGGCCCGACGTCTGGGACCAGCAACTCGCATGCCTCCTGCTGCTGCCTTCTCCGCCCACAGCAGCAGCCTGGCCGCCCCAGTCAGCAAACCTCAATCGAGTTGCCTTCCTGACCAGGCGCCGCTCTCAGCCTGCCTGCCTGCGCTGCCAGGTGCTGCGCAAGTTCCCGCTGACGACGCTTGTCACGTGGGATGCGGTGCTGCGGCTGGGGCAGCCCTGGGCCGCCTACGAAGCCTGGCTGGCGGACGGCGGCTCCGAAGTAGCAGCCTTCCTGGAGGCGATCAGCCGAGTGGGGGTGGCGCACGACAAAGCCACCAAGGAGGGCGGCGCCTGGCTGGTCTGCGACCCCATGGCGGTCGCCATTGCGCTGGACGACAGCCTCATCACCGCCAGCCGGGTGTGCCTGCCGCTCGGGCCTCGCCTCGCTCTCTTGCTGGAAGGGGGCCGGGTGCCACACACATCGCTGCAGTGGGCTGCCTTGAATTGCAAGGCGTGCAGCCTGGCATCGGCTCAGCGCTTGGTCGCTGCCTAGCCTGTTGGGTCCGATTCGCCTCGAGCTCCGCAGGCAGCGGGAGGCATGCCCCGCTGCCGCCCACAAGCACGGTTGCTCTCACGCCCGCGCACTGTGCCGCAGACAGTCCACTGCTCGGTGGAGGTGGGCGGCTCGCTGACGCGCGGCCAGCTGGTGGTGGACCCCCGGGGCCAGCTCAAGCGGCCGCCCAACGTGCGTCTGGTCACCGACGTCGACATGCCGCGGCTCCGCGCGATGCTCGCGGCCAGCGTCGCCCGCCGCACCAACAGCTGACGCCTTGCTTTGCCTCCCACGCTCAATTGCGACCTGCACTGCTCAGCCTCACCGGAGGCTCGGCTCCTGCCGCTCAGGAGCGCAGCGTGCTCGCCTCCTGCTTCACCTGCTGGCCCAGCGACCGCTCAGTGATCTTCCCTGGACTTGGCAAACAATGTGAGGAAAGCCTTGTGAGCCGCGAGGCGTGCCTCTGGCTGCGACGTGGCCGAGTGAGGCGGCGCCTCCGACTGGGCAGCCGGCGGCTCGGGCGCGGGCTGCTGCGGCAGCAGCTGGGCGTGCTGCAGCCGGCGCGGACGCCCAGTCAGCCGGCCGCAGAGCCGCAGTGCGCTGGGGAACTCCTGCTGGTGGGCGGCGTGCCGTGGTGACGACATTGTGGAGGATGCCGTCGATTCGCGCCGCCCGCTGCCGTTCCTCCTGGGTCAGGCGCTTGGCAGGCGGCGCCGTCTCAGGCTCCGCCGCCTCCGCCGCGTCTGCAAGCCCAAGCGGGGAGGTCCCTCGTGCGCCAGCCGCGATGTACAGGCGCACTGCGGTCGGCCTGGGGTTGCGAGGTTACCCGGCCGGATGCTCTGCAGAGGGTCGATGTCCTGCTGGATGCGACGAAAGGCGGCCTTCACGTTGAAGAGGCAGCGGCTCTGCGGCGGCGCATTTTTTGCCTCAAAGTCTGCAGGCAGCACCATGCTGGCGAGCAGGCAGACAGGCAGGGTGAGGCGTGCCAGTCGGGAGGTGAGGCTGGCGTGCAGCGTGGGTGCCTGGTAGATGCGGCCGTCGAGGACGTAGAAGAAGGCGAGCGGCGTGGCTGAGGCGGGCGAGTGCCGCTGCTGCTTGCGGATCACGTACAGGTGCGGCTCCTGCGTGTCGTGGATGACGAACTCGATGCCTGGCGGCAGTGTCCTGCAGCCACCACAAGGGGCGCTGCTTCAGCATGCGGACGACACTGTTGCCGTTGAGAATTGAGGCAGCTGAAGTTGATGGGCCTACATCGCGTCGCATCGCATCCGCAAATCACAGGTCACTGGATCTGCTCGAGACTGCGTGAGGCGCCAGTCGATGCTGCATCAGGGCATGCGAATGCGCCGGCAGAAAAGGGGCCGCACGGAAGTTTGCTTATATCCAGGCCCTGCTGGCGCAGCTTCTCGTTGTTGCAGCCGGCGTCGTAGAAGGAGGAGCGGGCAAAGTAGTCCAGCACCGTGAGCGCATTCAGCGGAAAGAAGTGCAGCCACTCGGGGTCGCTCCACACGATGTCCGACATCCGTGCATCGCTCTTATACAGGTCGGTGATTGACAGGCGCCGCAGACGACTGAAATGAAAGCGAGGTTAATCGAGAGGATGCATCAGCTCCCGTGTTGCGCATTCTCACTTTCTAAGGCGAGGACAACGAGACAGAATAGGACTCAAACGGCTAACCGCTTAAGGAGAACGGATCACACATCCACCGATCCCTGTTAGATGGCGGCGGTTAGTTTGGATGGTTTGATGCGGTGGGTGCACCGGTGCAACACGCCGAACTACCGAAAGGGCCTCCTGCCACTCGTCTGCGATGGTCAGCACGTCGGCTATTGCAAGCCAGGGTAAGGCGGCCCGCACATGCACACCTTTCCTTCCTGCAACCAGCATGCACTAATTCCACATGCGCCCTTTCCTCACGCAAGCCTGCGCGTTTCCCAGGTTCGCTCGGCATCTGGCGCGCTTCCCAAAGGTGTTCGAGGTCAGCGAGCAGAGCGTCAGCCTGCAGCAGCACCTGAGCACCCCTGACCAGCGCACGTCCGCCATCGCAGGTATCCACTGACTCTCAAGACAGGGTGCCTTCTGTCCCCTGTAGCGGCTGGCTGGCCGACATTCAAGCCTCGTTACTGTGTCTTGTTGCCTTGCAGAGGTGCTGCACCAGCTGCGCGAGGAGGATGTGATCACTGGCTGGCGGGGCGAGCTGTACCCTGCCACAGAAAGTTTCCATGCTGAGCCCTCGTTCCTGGTGGAGCGCGCCGCAGCAGTTCAATTCGGCATCCGGGTGCTCTCAATTTCCCAGTTCCGCTGCTGCCGTGCCCGCGAGTGCTGAGTGCTGAGGCGCACGTCCTCACCGACGGCAGAGCTATGGCGTCCACATGAATGGCTTTGTCCGGACGGAGGAGGGGCTGAAGCTGTGGGTGGCGCGCCGATCCAAAAGCAAGCCGACCTGGCCGGGCAAGCTCGACCACGTGCGTAGCTGCCACCCACCCTCCCTGGCATATCTTTTTCTTGGCACGCCATCAGCAGTGGCCGCTGACGCTGACTGCTGCCTTGCAGCTATGCGCCGGCGGGCAGGCAGGCGCTCTGTCCTCCAAAAAGCGCCACTCCGCCTGGCTCCTGCATTCGCAATGGAGGAGCAGCCAATGACAGCAGCGTGTGTCCACGCAGCCGCACGGCATCAGCCCGGGCGAGAACATGGTCAAGGAGTGCGCAGAGGAGGCCAGCATCCCGGAGCCGCTGGCCCGGCAGGCCATTCCCGTCGGCGCGGTCAGCTACACGCAGCTGCAGGCGCGGCTCCGGCCGGCAGCACTGGAAGCATGTGCCAGTTTCGGCTGATGCTGCTGTGAAAAGCGCTGACCAGGCTGCCTCTCATGATTCGGCAGGAGGAGGGCGTGAAGCGGGACTGCCTGTTCTGCTACGACCTGCAGCTGCCACCCGACTTCCAGCCGACGCCCGGGGTGCCCTGCCTCATCAGATCCGCCTGCATTTCCCGGCTGTTTCGGGCTGTTATGGCCGGCCAAGGGCTGCTGCTTTCGTGTGCCTTCAACAGTGTGCCAGAAGCTCCAGCCGGACTGCCGCTGCTGGGCTGCTTCTCCTCGTCCTGTCACGCTCGTCGCACAGACACCTGCCTGATGTGGCGACTCCTGCAGGACTCTGAGGTGGAGAGCTTTGAGCTGCTCGACGTCGACGCAGTGGCACACACTATCGCCAGCTCGGACGCCTTCAAGGACAACTGCAACCTCGTGATCATTGACTTCCTGCTGCGCCACGGCGTGCTGCGGCCGGAGCAGCGCGGATACGGCGAGCTGGTGGCCGGCCTGCGGCAGGAAGACTGCAGGTAGCGGCGGGCGGGAGAGAGCGGCTGTTGTTTCTGACCGCCAGAGCGGCCATTGCTCATCCTTGACGAGGATTTACTTGGCAGTCTTAGTCAGCGGACAGGCTTGCCCGCTCGCTTGACTGCCCCATAACACTGTTCTGTAGCTGCATTGCTGGTTTTGCGGCCTGCAGCGACATTGCTCTGATCCCAGGTAGTGACCGTCTTGCCCATGCAGGCTCCTGATGGGCAGGCTTGCCAATTTGCAGGCAGGCAGGAGGCCTGTACAAGCACCAGAACGCATGCGCCTCCTCCGCAGACTTGCCGCAGGGGTGGGCTCACTGCAGGGACGCAGAAGACTCCTGCCTGTTTTGCAGGCTGCGCAGTGGAATCGCAGTTGTGTGCCTGCACAGCGGTGTCTGATGAGAGGAAGACCAAACCAGCTGCCCAGCGATCTTGAGAGGCTCTCTCCATGTGGCTGCTGCAGGCCGCGCTAGCTGCCCCAATCGCCCAGCAGCTGTAGTGCCGGAAGCGCTGCAGCTCACCCAGCCTGCGCTTCGTCTCGTGCTGTGCCAACCTCAGTGGGTCCTCTGGCAGCGCAGCTTGCACTCGAAGAGCAGCAGCTGTCAGACCACACCAAGCTGGAGCAGTCCGGCCCTCATGACACGGCAGGGTCAGGCATGCGCATGCCCGCAGGGACAGCTGCACTGCCGTTGCCGCAGCGGCTTGTGCAGGATGACATAGCCAGCCGCCTCCGGGCTGCTGGCGTGCTCCCGGTAGCCCAGGCGGCGGTACAGCTCCAGGGCGGCCGCGTTGGCTCGCATGACGGTGAGCATCACCGCATGCATGGCGCTGCGCGCGGCCGCCAGCTCGGCCAGGCTCATGAGCAGGCGGCCAAGCCCCTTGCGGTGGCAGCGCGCCTCCAGCTGGATGTCGTACACGTACAGCACCGGCAGGCCGTCCTCCTCCTCGAACCTGCATGGGATGCAAGCAGTGAGTTGCGGCCACAAGTCAGGTTGTTGGGCGGCGGAACCAGAGGCCTGGTTCACAGGGATGATGAGGTCAGGAGGAGGTCTCTGCTGCAGTGGGCACCCTATACTGGCAGCAAGCTCGCTTTGCTGATAGGCCATGTACGGCTTGACAGGCCACCTAGGAGAGGGGTACAGGAACCTGCAGTGCAGAAAGGCGATGGGGGGTTGCAACGCCCCCTCGCTGTCCGCGCTGCCCAGCTCCGAGGCAATGAAAAAGCGGGCAGCCTCGTGCCTCAGCTCCTCTCGCTTCTTCCTGTCCTTCCATCCCCAGACGGCCTCATACAGCGCCTGCACCAAGCGCTCCAGCTGCAGCGGCCGGCATGAGAGGCTGAGCAGGCTTTTGAGCAGCGCAAGACCGGGACCGGAACGGCGTCTACCTGCATGTTCTGCTTGCAGAGCGCAAAAGCCCAGTCCAGCGTGGCCGCTGGCAGGTCGCGGCTGTGCCAGTAGGACAGCTGTGCGCGCAGGCCTTGCCGGTCGAAGATCCTGAACGCCGGGAAGGCATCCATGAGGTCCTTGGCCTGCATACGAATGGTGTGAGTTGCACAGCGCCGCGCCGGTGATGGCAGGCACAAGTTGCGGCAGGTGCTGCACCTCTGCTGCTGCGGTGACAATGGCCTTCACTCTCTGTAGCCTCTCGGTCTCCTGTACAGCACGTGCGGCCTTTAGTTCATCAAGCCTGCGAGTCTCGCATCAAAGTGATGCAAGGGCAAGCACTTCGCAGCAGGAGAACGGTGCCTGTTTGCGCTGAAGCTTTTTGCTCTTCGCCGCAGTCACCGTGCCCTGCGGACGCATCCCTCATCAGCTCGGCTTGGGAAGCGGCGTCTCGCGTTGAAGCTGAGGGCGGGATGCAGAGACGGACTGCCATCTTGATGTCTGGAGTGCGGATGTGCCGTGTGTAACCTCGCCTCCGCCAAGTTTTGCTTTGGGGACTGGAGATGGAGGTTTTCTTCAGCCTTTCTTGTAAGTTCTTTTTCATGTTCCATGTCAGCAGCCTGTCAGGCCCAAAAACCACCAGTTCCGCTCACTCACTGGACAGCCGCCGCCCAAGCCGCCGAGCCGGCCGCTTGTGCGACACCAGTGCACGCAAACGCTCCCCAGCCAAAAGCCCCCTGCCTCAAAACACCGCCGCGACCGGCACCGCTGTCCCAGTACAGCAACGCAAGTCAGCAGCAGCAGCAGCAGCAGCAGCAGCAGCAGTGCGGGCGGCCGCCGGTCAGCTAGTGTACACCCCGGTGGCGGCCGCCGCCCGCTTGCCGTCCTGGCAGTTACAAAATCCTAGAGCTGCGAGGCGGCAGTTACGTAGGCGACGACGACGGTTATGTCATCCTTTTTGCCGCCCATGTAGCGGTAGCCGGCCTGGTGGGCGCCGTAGGCGAAGGGCGACAGATGAGTCGTGTCCTCCGACCTGCGCACATCGCAGCAGCAGCCGTCCGCCTCAGCCTCGGCCTGCATCCCGCCACCTCGCCAGCGTCCGAGCTCCCGCGCACTCGCCTGCCTCAGCGCCTGCCGGCTTTTCTGAGCGGGAGGCGCACCGGTACTTGGCCCACTGGGCCAGGCCCGCGGCCGCGACGCGCGGCGGGTCCCCCCGCCGGTGCATGACGCTCATCATGGCCGACGTCTCCTCCGCAAAGACGTTGTCGATCACGCCGTCCGTGGCCAGCACCACCACGTCGCCCTGAGCCAGGCCGACGCTGAAGCGCTGCAGGCGGGCAGGGGGGGCCAGCGTCAGTGCCGGCGCTGCGCCCAGCGGCCCGCAACTCGCTGCTCAGAGTTGTGCGCAGTCGGCAGGCGGCCCCTGCCCGCAGGCTGGAGGGGCCAGCCCTCACTCCACGCATCGGCCAGGCCGCGCACCCCTGACTGCAGCTTGGTGCCACGTACAGACATGCCCAACGCAGCAGCGCAACCCGCCAGAACCGGGCGCATGCCGCATTTCAGACTCAGCCCCACCCACAGTGGGGGGAGGGGGACGTGCCTCTGACGACTCGGGCGGATCGCCGGGGGACTCGGGCCCGCCCAGCTGGAAGGGAAAGTTGAACTGGTGCTGCTGTGGCGGCGAGCGGAACAGGATCTGGCTGTTGCGCAGCACGAAGAAGCCCGAGTCGCCCACGTTGACCGCGTGCAGCTGCGCCCCCTCCAGCATCACTATGCACGCCGTGCACGAGCCCTGCAGCCGCGGGGGGGCCAGGGTCAGCAGGCGGCTGCGCACAGCGAGCGGCTGCTGTGCAAGCCGCTGCAGCCTCTCCCACGATGGCTCACGAACAGAACACTTGCTGCTGCCGCAGCAGCAGCTCGCCCTTGCCACACGCGCCCTGGCGCTGGCCCCTGACCCCCCCAAGCGCGTGCCATCTCATCGGGCGCTCCGCACCATGGCGTTGGTCGCCTTGTGCGCCTCCAGCAGCACCGTCTGCGGCGCCTCCGGCCCGGGCGGCGTCCGCTCGGCGGCCGCCTTGGCGTTGGACATCAGCAGGCGGCTGTAGGCGCCGGCATCCACGCCAATCTCCGCCCAGCTGCCGACGCCATCCGCCACGCCTGCCAGGGGGCAGCGCTGTCATGTGAGTCGTTTCCTCCAGGCATCAGGGATGCCATCATGGACTTGCAGCTGCTGCAGCCGACTGCTTTGACACTGCAGCTGACAGCAGTGGTGAAAGGGACCCACCGAGCGAGAGGCCATCCTCCGATATAAAGTATGCGTCCTCCCCGCCCTTCTCCACCTTTGCAGGGTGCGGGATGACGGCGGCCGCGGCTTTGAAGCACAGCTGCGCCGGCGCCGAGCTGCAGGCGGGCAGTCAGCCGCGGTTGTCAGCCTCTCTCTGGGGAGCGGCTTGCTCTCCACGATCCTCGAATGGGAGGGTGCAGACCCGTTGGATCCGGAGGTGGTCACCCCCTTCTCCTGGGCCTGGCTGCCCGCTGTCGCGCCCGCCTGGCCCGGGCTGTTGGTCACGGCCTCGCCGCCTGCTTCTCGCCCGTCCGCCGGCGCCGAGCCGGCGCGCAGCGGCGCCTGAGCACCCGCCTCAGCCGCCGTCTCGGCCGTTGCCTGCGTCTCGAAGCCGTGCGCCGCCACGCGGCCCCATCGCGGCGCGCGGACCTGCCAGGGCTGCTCCGCTCTCTGCTGGGGAGCCGCAGCAGGTCAGGCATCAAGTGTCTCTCATTGCGACTGGTGCGATCTGACCGGCAGGCAGTGTGAGGGCACGCATCGCCCAGCATTGGGCCGGAAGGGGTCGGCATGTGATGAGTTTCGTGCCTGCCACAGCCAGCCGGCCTCAAGCGCGCTGGGTACGGCTCCCACCAGAGACGTGCTGCTCCTGCTGCCGGGCAGCACGGACAGCGCGCGCACAGGCGCGGCGCGGGCGTGCAGCCGGGCGGCGCGGCAGATCGCGGCCGGCACGGAGGCGCCCAGCGAGACGGCCAGGATGTTGACCCAACTGCTGCCGTGCGCGTGCGGTTTCAGCTGCGGCGTGCGCATGTCGGTGTTTTACAGTGACTGGCGTTCGTTTGCCTGTTTGGGCCTCAAGGCAGGCTGTTCCACAGGCAAAGGACAAGGGGGGCTGGATCACGCATGCTAGCTAAGGTTCGGGCCAGGCAGGAATGCGGGGGGCGGGAACGCGCGCCGCCCGGGTTCAGAAAAAGACCACACTCGCGCGGTGGGCGCGGCGGCCGCCGGTCGCAGGCGGCACGCCGGCGCCAATCAAAGCGGGCGCCGCGCTCAGGCCTGGCGCAGCAGGCGGCGGCCGACCTGCATGATGCCGGCCAGCGTGGCCATCGGGCCGGTCGGCGGCGGCGGCGCGGCGGCCGAGACGCTCGAGAAGGTGGCCGTCGTGGCGACCGACTGCTGCGCGGCGGGCGGCGGCGGGGTGGGGGTGGCCGCGCGCGTGGCGGCGGGCGTCGCGGCCGGCGTGGTCGTCGGCGCCGGGGGCGTTGCCGCCTTGGTGGCGGCGGGCGTGTTCGAGGGCGCGGCGGCCGCCTTGGTGGCGGCGGGCGCGGGCGTCGCGGAGGGGACGGCCGAGCAGGAGGAGTTGGCGCCCGAGGCGGTGAAGTCGCCCAGCTGCAGCCAGTACTTTTGGCCGGTGGACGCAGCCGGCTGCGCGATGTAGATGGCCAGGCCGGACGCGATCTGCTGGTTGCCGGTGAAGCGCCAGTCGATCTGCGCGCCGCCCGCCTGCGCCTCCACCTTGATCTCGTCGAACCACATGACTGCCTTGACGGCCGGGAAGTGCACGCTCATGTCCAGCGCCTGCGGCCGGCGGCGGCGGCATCAGTGCCTGGCTGAGAGGGGGGGGGCACTGCTGGCTGGCCGCGCACAGGAGCCCAGCTGCGCCTCTGCAAAAGGGCTGCATGGCGTGCAGACAGAGGCAGGGGGGAGCTCGACACAGGGACGGCGTGGCCCCCGGCCTGACACAGGCAGCATGCACAGGGCGCGCCAGCAGCGCCAAGCCAGCCGCCCGTCAGACCTCCCCCCTGAGTGGCAGAGTCCCTTTCGAAGCAAGGGGCGCGCCTGCGCGTTGTCGCCCTGCACGTTGAAGACCTGCTGCCACCAGTTGGACTTGATCGTGTAGTCCGTCTGCCCCTGCGGGTTGCTCGGATTGTACATCGCGCTCGTCTCGGTGATCACCATCGGCTTGTTGTGCGTGCCGTCCGCCGCGTACGAGGCGTAAAAGTTGGGGATGGCCGGCGAGGCGCCCGTGCCCGTGAACTGCAGCGCCAGCCGCGGGTCAGGGCCGGCCTGCCTGCTCTCGAGGGGCGGGTGCACGGACTGGGGGTGAGCGCTCGGCGGCGGCGGCTGAGGCGGCGGATGCAGCCGCCGCTCTTTGCAGCTGCAGGGGCCGCGGCATGAGGCTGGCGGTGGCAGGTGGTGCGCCCCTGGCATGGCTCCGGGGAGAGTAGGGATCGGGAGCGCACCCCGTTGGTGAAGGCCTGCGGCGCGGCCTGCTGGTTGGAGGTGAAGGGGAAGACCTGGCCGCCAAAGTGGAAGCTGGACATGCCGACCCAGTCGACCCAGGCATCGCCTGCAACAGGGGGCGCACGTCCGCTCTCTCAGAACACGCAGCCTCTTGCCTGCAGAAGGCTGGTGGCTGAGATAGCGGAGGCTTGCCGGGGTAGTAGGGCGCGTAGGGGTCGTCGGCGGCGGTGATCTGGCCGTCGCCGTTCGTGTCCATGGCCTGGAAGTCGGGCGTGCCCGGCTGCGGCTGGGGGGACCTGCGCCGCGGCAGGCGTGCCCCAGGCTGTCAGCACACACACTGCATGATGGCACGCTCGCCTCTCGAAAACGAGACAAGGAATGGGAGGGCGCACAGCGCGGTGCCGGCCTGGAAGCTGCCAGCCCAGGGGTAGCCAGTCGCGGAGTTGGGCGCCCAGACCATGGCGACGCCACAGGTGGAGTTGCGCAGCACGCTGGCGACGAGCTTGTGGCTGGCGATGTACTCGGCCGGCTGCTGGCCCCACACGTACCAGTTGCCGTTCATCTCGTGCGCGTAGCGGATCATGAAGCTCGCGCCCGACTGCAGGCAGCCGGACGGACGCCAGGCTCAGAGCGCGGCAGACGCGGCTGCCGGGTAGGCAAGTGCTCTGGCAGCGCAGCAACGCTGTCGCGGCAAGGCGGCAGGGGAACGTGCCTGCTGGTAGTAGGTGATGATGGCGGCGAGCTCGGAGGCGGCGGCGGCCGTGACGGCGGCCAGGCCCTGGTCCGGCTCGACGGTCAGCAGCACCACGCCCTTGGCGGCCGCGACCTGCGGCAGCGTCTGCTGCAGGTAGCCCTTCGTCGTGCCGTTCAGCGGCAGCGAGACGAAGACGTTCCAGATGACGGGCTGCACGCCCGCCCTGCAGGCAGCCACCGCTATAGGGTGAGGCATGCATGACCATGGAGGTACCGGGCACCTGAAGCAGGCAGCCCCCGGCGGGCGGCAGCTGCGCCTGCCATCGAGCGGAGCCTGCTGCCGAGCTGCCGGGACGGCGCGGCCGCGGCACGGCCGTCCGCCCAGCCGCCTGCAGCTGACCCAGCAGGCAGGCAGATCTAGCCGGGATGTTCCGGGACCGAGGGCGCGGGCGGCGCACGTCTGTAGGTACTGCTGCACATTCCACTTCGAGAAGTCGACGCTGACGCCAAAGTAGGAGCCGGACGCCGGCTCCAGGAACGCCTTGCCGTGCGCGCAGCCGGCCAGCGCGGCCAGCAGCAGAATCCCGGCTGCCGCTCGGGCGCCCATTGTGCTAGGCTCGCCTCGCCTCAGAGCGGTCGCCGCTGCCTGCGGGCGCGCCGATTAGGCCGCCGATTGAGCACGCCAGCTGGTGGAAGCAACGACAGCTGTCAGCGGCTGCGGGCGCTGTGCGCGGCCGCCGCAGGCGAGCAGCGCTATGGAACAGCTGTGAATGCGCCCGGCAGCCCCACACGGCTGGCCGGGGCAGCGCCCGGTCGAAAAACACCGGTTGCATTCCTGACCGCCGCAAGTCCGGGACCCGGGAGGCCACGCCAACGCCAGCGCCGGTGCCAGTGGCCCCTCTGACACGAAAGCAAGGCCGGAGTGCGACGGGCGCGGCAGGACGGTGTGACCCACCTGGATTGGGTCGCGTGGGCGAATCGGGCGGCTCCTGAACTCGTGCGCGAGCAGCCGGGCAGCTGCTGGGTCGTCGTAGCACGCCGTTAGCACGAGGACAGTGAGCGCGGTGCAGTACCAAGAGTGTTTTTGTGGACAGCTTTTTTCGCAGTTCGTTTTACCGTGAGCCAGGCTGGCACGCCTTTCGGTTTGTGACGAGCTGCGTTTTGCCCCTTTCTCCAGCGCTTCCCCTGTTCCCCTGCAGCCTGCGCTCCTTCACCCAGCTCCGCCGGCTGCCGCCCCACCCTCATTGCCCGGTGGTGAAGCAAGTGGGTGCTTGGCTGTGGGGTGTTCT